>BMAO01006490.1:0-30297 GCA_019973975.1 Trichonephila clavata
AGTGGATTTTAAGACGGCATTTTATGTTCATACTAAGGAGAAACCTTTTGTTTGTGAATTTGTGAAAAGAAATTTTCTAAAATGTATAATTTAAAAGTACATTTGCGTATTCATATTAAGGAAGAGCCTTATGTATGTGAATTTTGTATGAAGGCATTTACTCAAGGAAGTAAGTTAAGGAGGCATTTGCTTATTCATACCAGGAAAAAGTCTTTTATGTGTGAAATTTGCCAGAAAGTATTCTTAAAAAATTGTTACTTAAAATTGCATTCACGTATTCATACCAAAACTTCTGTTTGAGAAATTGCCGAAAAAGTATTTTCGAGATGGTTGTAATTTGAAATGCCTTTATGTATTCATATCAAAGAATTGTATGCTATTTGTTTGCCTTGAAAACATTTTCTGTAATGTGTTTGTAAAAAACTTACTGACCCAAAGCCTTGTGCATTTTGCATGGCAAAATTTAATTTAAAAAATTCTTTGCGTATTCATACCAAAGATCCTTATCTTTTCTTAATTTTGCAGAATGGGGTTCTGTGAAAGTGACCCTCGAGAAAAGTTTAGCATGTTATGCCAATAAAAATCTTCATGTTATGTGATAAAAATATTTAAACTTATGTGATTTTTTGTACGTTAGATTTTTTCTTTGAATTTTTTTCTAGTCTCCTAACTGTATTAATACTTAAAACTAAAAAAAACATTTTTAATTTTAAGAATATATCTTCATTGTAGGATTTTGCAATATAGTTTAGTTATATCAAAGATTTAATTATATTGATGTGCTGGTATTGATTTATATAGGAATTAAATTAGAATGTTGTGCTATATAATATTTTAAATTCTTATTTAGAATTAGATCTATTTTTGAATGATAGTAAAGAATGGAAATCAAACTCCATCCATTCTTGATGTACACTATTGTATCTATATTATTTTCATATTCTGACTTATATATTTATTTTCCCTGAATAAATTCTTTTTCACTCTACAAAATGAGTTTTATATTTTATTTAAATTTTATAGTTGATGGGAATTTTAATTTTATGTATTGTAAAGGGATCTGTGTATTTATTGAGAATATTTCTAAATTTTAAGAACATATTTTACACAAAACAGATCTTATGTGAGAAACTTAATTTTTTTAATTGTACTAAATATGTGTACTTTTGAAAAATAATTCTTAATTTAGGTCATTTTTTGCAGTGTTAAGTAAGGATAGCTTCACAAATAAGTATGGATAACAAAAAAAAAACATTATTACTAACATGTGCAAAACTAGGTGATAAAATCAAATTATATAAAAAAATATATTGTGTTTATTGATTTAAATATTCTTTTGGAAACCACAAGCCACATGAATGTAAATTTTTAGAAAAAAAGTTTTGAATATGATTAGTTGTGTGTGTGTGCGTGCATGCGTGTGTGTGTACTTATAAAATTCGAAATTCTGAAGTGGAATAAAAATAAATGATTTTTATGCACATATTAATTTAAGTATTGTCCTTTTTTTTTATAAGTGTTTATTTTTATACTGTGACCTTCTTAATTACAAAATTGTTTGGCTCTACTTTATATTTCAGGTAATATTTTTTCATAAATTACACTGATGGGGGGAAAAATCCCAGCATCCAGAAAAAATTATTGTAGGGTAACGAAATTTGGACAATGCAATTGTCTGGTTAACATGTGTAATCGATTAAATTTTCAAGATCATGGTTTTTTTTAAGCTCAAGAAAATACATTTCAAATGTGAAATGCTGTTGCATTAATAGCTGGTGTAACTTTAAGAATTTTGAATGCAAGCCTGCATGCATTGTGTCATATAAATGCTGAATGTCTCTTTGTGGTTAGAATTCCATTCATGATGTACTTGTGTCAATACTGGGATGGTCAGTCCAGCTGTGGATGATGCTGGAGTTGTCGTCCAATGATATCCCATAAGTGCTTAATTGGAGACAGATCTGGTGACTTGCAGGCCAAGGTAACATATCAACACTGTAGATCACGTTGCGTTGCAACATCGGTGTGAAGGCCAGTGTTATCCTGAAAGACCCCTTCCCTTAAATGCTGTTCATGAATGGGAGTACTATAGGTTGAATTACCAGATTGACGTACAAATTTGCAGTCAGTGTGTTTGGAATAACCACGAAAGTGCTCCTGCTGTCATAGGAAATTGCTCTTCAGACCATAACTTCAGATATAGGTCCAGTGTGTCTAGGCCGTCAGACAGTTTGGTTGCAGGCGTTCCCACAGCCTCCTGACCAACACCCTGCCATCAAAGCTGTTGATAAAGGCTGAGAGCAACAGTAGTAAAAGCTGACACCAGTACTAAGAGCATCTAATACAAATTTTATTTACAACACTACTTGTATACGATACCGATAACACGACGAAATCATTTCGATTAAATTAGATTAGATGCCAATATAGTTGTCAAGTGAAATCTCGGGTGGAGATCAAAGTGGTTAAATTAATTTGGATCACCTAAAATGAGTAGGTTTTTATTTGAAGTACGAGAGAATTAAATTTTCTCTAACAATGGCCCGCCTCTCACGTACTTCTAAAAGACAACTTTGAATTTTAGATTCACTTCACGTGACGCTATATTGACAAATTTATATAAGTTTCAAAATTCCTTAAATACTTAAATAACAAACAAACGAAGAAGCATCTTCCAGCTAGTCGATAGAGACCTTGGAGCACTCTGACTGTTTAAGAGCCTATTTCGAGACTTTATATAAGAGGCCGCACGTATCCTTCGGAAACTTCGCTCGATAAAAGGCGACATCTCGTGGACACTTCATGTCCGTACATCCAACGGGCAGTATTACATGAAAAATAAAAGAAAAACATTTAGAAAGATGCATAAAAAATTACGCTATCTAAACATTAAAAAAAAATTTTTTTAAAGTTAACTTCTTATGGCACGGTAGGGACAAATTTTCGTTACACAATGATATAAGGTAAGGAAGTATTTTCCATTTCGGCGGAGCGATGTTTCGACTATTTTAAAACAGCCATCTAATTGAAGTTAACTTCTTATGGCAGGTAGGGAAAAATTTTCGTTACGCGTTATAGCCCAGTCATCTTAGTAAAAAAAAGGCTCAACTGCGGAATGAGAGATAATAAGCTGAAAATTTGTACAGACCTTTACTTTGTCACTCTAAATGTCTCAAGTCTCATAAAATCTCATGTCCGCGTCTTAAGATATTCAAGGTCAAGAAACTCGTTTTTTTTTCAAAAATCTCGTTTCCTATGGCTTTAATGCTATTAAAATTTATTATAAATATTATAGAGAATAAAGTTTTCTATAACTTTAATTGAAACATTTTTTTTTGCACATCAAACCATTTTTGAGATAGAGGGGCGTGCAACGCTTAGCTATCTACAGCATAACCAAGGTCAACCGTTAGTCACATGATATAACACGCCGTATAAAGTTTATAAACCTTAAAAATATATTTAGTTACAAATATGTGGCATTTTTTATTAATTATTACATTACATTTGTTAATAGTTTTCATTAATCAAGTATATTTTTAATAACCTTTATCTCTTCGAAGAATATTTCTAATTCAAATTTAGCATGGCAGAACTCTAGGCCATTATCCCTCCTATATTTATGATTTTAGAATTTAGAAATCGTTCAGCTCTTTTTTGATAACTTGAGAAGCACGAGAACACGTCATTTTTCTCTTTAATAGGAAAAACAGTTACTTTACGAGAAAAGTCATCTATAATACTTAGAAAATAACGATGTCCTCCAATAGATACATCAGGTAACGGACCATACAGATCCATGTGTAATAGTTCTAATGGTTTACTCGATCGTACTCTGCATATTGGTTTAAATTATTTACGACAAGATTTAGCAATTTTACAAGGCTCACATTTTAGATCTGCATACTCTAGTTTAGGTAGCCCCTTAACTGCATTATTTTTACTTGTCTGTATAATATAATGTTTATTGATATGCACTCTACTATGCCATGTACGCAAATCATTCACTTTAAAAGTTGAGAAAGATTGAATTTTAGATTTAATCTTATTTACAGATTTAGATTTAACCTTTTCTTTTACATTCTTATAAATATGACTTGTATCATTTTAGGTTTCACTCAAAAAAACCATTAATCTTTTTGGCTGTAAATACTTTATGACCATATTTGTCATATACATTTATCTGCCCCTTCTTGCATATAAAATTAGAACTAGCTTTGTCAATTAAAGAACCAGAGATGAGATTTCTCTATAACTTAGAAGAATACAAAACATTTTTAAAATCTACAGTTTCAGTTCAGTTATTTCATTTTGAAACATTATACGGACAGTTCCGGTGCCTTTAATTTCACATGTCACTCCTCCGACAGCAACTGTTATTCTCATGTTGTTCACTGGTTGAAAGTTTTGTAAAAAGTTCTTTTGGTAGCAAAAATGGGAGGTACCTGCTGTATCAAAAATCCAAATGTCCTTTCCATGGTGTTGACTCAAATTTGTTTCTGTTGTGTATGAGCTCCTGGAATACTTGGTACTTTTCACATCCTCTCTTATTGTTCCAACGTTCTTGTTTGGTGGCGGATGAGATTTCTTATGAGTTTCGGATTTCTCTCCACTATTTGGAAGCCACAAGCTTCATGTTGATCCTTCGTGGATTAATTCAGTCTCGATTCTTCAGCAATGAGTTCCTGCAGGATCTTGTCAAAAATGAAGTCCGAATCTCTTTATCTATAGATATCCTGGACAATTCCACTGAATTCAGTTGGCAAAAATCGAATTAACTGAAAGGCTTGATACCATTCCTCGATTGTTCTCCCTGCATCCTTTAGCTGGTTGACTATGTTCCGGATTCGAGCAGCAATAAACCCCGATTTCCTCTTGTGCATTCATACGACACTAGAAGAATTCATCAGTAAGTCCAATTACTCGTGCACGGGAATCGGGTCTGAAGTGTTCTTAGATACGTTTCCAGGCTTCAGTTTGATCTTCTATGTCATCAATTATGCATCTATAAGTCTTTGATACATTCAAGTATATCGTACTGAATGCTCTATCCTTTCTAGCTTCGAAATCCTTCTGTTCTTTAGGTTTCTTGTCATCTTCCGGTTTTGTTTCGGTTCCAGTGACGATTCTCTAACAATTTCGTTCCATTAGTAATACTTTTATATCACTACTCCAAGAGTTGTATTTGTCGGAGTCCAATGGGTCAATACTGAAATCCATCTTAATATACGAAACCGGGCTCTTGTGCATTCATACCGTCTGAAAAATTTTACATGACTGGTTGCTTTAAACTACTGGGACAATATCAGCCCTTACTTTAGCATGGCTGGGTCCATAACCTATTGTTGATAAAACCAGAGAGCAACAGTAGTAAATACTGATACCAGTAGTAAGAGCAATAATACAAATTCTATTTACAACACTACTTGTATACGATACCGATAACACGACGAAATCATTCGGTTTGGATTAAAATTAAATTGGATTAGATGTTAATATAGTTGTCAAGTGAAGTGCCGGGTGGAGATCAAAGTGGTTAAATTAATTTGGATCACCTAAAATGAGTAGGTTTCTATTTGAAGTACGAGAGAATTCAATTTTCCTAACAAAAGCAGAACCTGCTTTCATCAGAAATCACAACAGATCTCGATTCCGTCAATGACATCACTGGCGTCACTGATGGCAATGGCTTGGAGTCAATGGAATACACGCTACAGGGTGCTTGGCTCGGAGCTGTCCTTGAAGTAACCGATTTCTATCAGTTCGTTGTGCCACTGTGGTACACACTGCAGTTCAATTTTCTGTCGCTGACGCAGTACGATGCGCCACAGTTTTACGCCGAATACAGCGGTCTTCCCTCTCAGTAGTGGTCCCGGAACTCGGTCTACTTGAGGCAGTACCATCCCTTGACAACTGCAGCTAACAATCATGCACAGTGGATACATTCCGGCCAAGTCCTTTCGCAATATCACTGAAAAAAATCCACTTTCTCATAGCCGTATTATACGATCTCATTCAAACTCAATGGGTTGTTTATAATGGCTTCTTAGTCTTTTTAAAGGTATTTTTTGACTGGCTTGAACTCACTACTTGTCAACGATAAATAACATTCACGAATTTTATTGCCCGTTTTTAAAGCAACCCTGGTTGGCAAGTTCTGAGTGGCGTTACTAGCGCCACACTTAAGTGTGAAATTTGAATCGATGTCATCTTTCAGGTGTGTAAACACGCCTACCAAATTTCGTTTATCTAACACCCCTTACGTCACAAACGGTCGTGAGTTGGAGTTAGTGGAATGCACACTACTGGACGTCTGGCTTGGAGCTGTCTATGAGTAACCTATCTGTAGTAGTTCGTCGTGTTACTGCCCTGTCAATTGCGGCTTGAATTTCTGCTGCAAATCTAGTGTGATGTGCCACAGTCCTACATCGAACACGGCCGTCTTCCTTCTCAGTAGTATTAAATCGTAGTCCGGGACCTAGTCTTCTTTAGGCTATCTTCCCTTGATAACTAATGCCAACAATCATGCACAGTGGATATATTTCGCGGTTTAAGTCTTTTCTGCGTATCGCGTTTAAGTCTTTCTGCGTTCGCGGTTTAAGTCTTTCTGCGTATCGCGGAAAGAAAATTCATCTTCTCGTCGCCATATTACACGGCCTCATTCAAACTCGGTGAGCTGTTGATAATGGCTTCTTCGCCTTTTTAAAGAAATTCTTGGCTAACATCAACTCAATCCGTCATATTTTGCAAACAAATAACACTCACGAACTTTTTAGCACACATTTAAAGCAATCCTGATTTCCAAGTGCTGAGTGGCATTACTAACGCCACACTTAAGTGCGAAATTTGAATCGATGCCATCTGTCACGTATTAACACGCCCACCAAATTTCATTTATCTAACATAAGTTTTTCTTGGTGTTGGGATTTTTTGCTCCGTCAGCTTATTTTGTGCTCAGTCTGAAACTCGTCTAAAATTTTATGATGCATATTGATGAATCTAAATAGTGCAAGAATTTTGTAACTTATTAGGATAATATAGTTTAATAAATGTTTACTGCCGTAACCATCTGTTAAATAATTGTTTAATAATAAACCTTTAAAATTTATTATTTTGTTTTGTATGAAATGTTTCGAAACTTTTTTGCGCCTCGTTCTCAAAAACTAATTTTTTGAAGTGCGTATTTTCTTTTGTATTTTTATTAACAGGGAAATCTGTATAATTTATTAATTTTGGCTGAACGTTCGAAAATCAGCACTTAAACATTATTCTCCAAATGAAACATATATTTATGAATTATTATTCACTCTACTTGATTTGTTTGCATTTGAAACTGAAAGCTTTTCTTTTTTTGAAAATTTCCTACTTCAGAGTTTTTATTTTCAGATTCCTTATATACTATTCTTTCAGTTTTTTGATTATCCATGTAAGGCAGTGAGCATTGAAGTTTAAAAAATGCATCCCAATTTTCAAAGCAGAAGGTTTATCACATCAACATTTTAATGTTAACGAGAAACTACCTTTAATCCCTTGCAAAAACACCAAAGGAGTGAGAAATCCGAAATCATCATCATCCAAAAGGTCTGGTCTACTTCACAATCATCTGTATACAGTGTTTTACACAGTAGACGGACTGTACCAGGAACTCTTCCCGTATTTCTCTTCAGCTTTCAGATCTTACATTCAAAGAAACCCCTAAAACATAGAGCTGCTGTTAGATTTTCCACTATTGGTTGCATATTGACCTCATTTAAAGACGTCTTTTGATTTGACGTGAAAATTGTCGATGATGTATAAGTACCGCTAATTGTTTTGGTCATTCAAAAAGAAATTATGGAAATATATTTCCCAACTCGAATGTAATTTTATTTATTTATCCAATTCGAATTTACATTAATTATGGTGATTGAGTTTAATTGCCATTTTCATGAAACAGCATGATTTGCTTTACTGAATTTTTGCCAATTTTAAGGGAGATGCACTTTTATTGCTAATATTAACCCTTTTTATTATTTCTGTTGCTAAACATTTTGTTGAAATATTGTTTGCTGTCGTGTGGTTACGACATAGAATAACACATATATGTACAAGCGTTTCTTTAAAGTTAAACTTCATTACTTCTTTTATCATAAGGAAATTATGAGATTATCGTTTCCCTAAGAGGACGCTAAATGCCTTTAGATTGTTTTTAATGTAAAGTTTGAAGAGGGGGGGGGGGCTCGAGGAGATAGCAAACCCTGTTGAACGCTATCAAGATTGGACGAGACATGTAGTAACTGTTTCCAGCTCCCACTTTATATTCACTGGAATTCAAGCAAGATTGAATAATTTAGATACTGAGTGGGAGGGGGGTCAACGACCCACAAACTAATGAAGAAGAAGTATTTTTTTTTAAAAGAGAAGAGGAAGTGTGTGTGTATGTGTTATTAATATCACTGTGTAGAGCAATACGATGTGCTATTGGCGACGGACCTCGTAATTTTGAACCATTTATAGATTGGAGGAAAAAGCACTTAACTCATGATCTTTAATCTTTTTTTTTTTGGCGCATGAATATTTGAATGAAGGAACTGTTTGACATACTCGCAGATCATTTACTATTTATTATTTTTGTTTAATGTTCATTATGTATTTTACTAATGTTGTTTCCTACTTTCTTTTTAAATCAGCAGTTCGTAATCATTTATTCATTCTAAGAATTCATTTAATGGAATTAAAAATACTTAAAAAAAGGACACTATGCATAAAAATGATTAGAGAGTATAACAATGAGTCCGGCTCTATTCTTATGTAGCAGAACTAATTTTACTTGCAATAAAAATATTGCCCAAAAATATCTTTATTAATATTAATTTAAAAGTATCATAGTACAAATCCTGTAAGCTCCTAGAATCATTTAGAAGCACAGTGGATGAGTGGTTAGTGCATCGCGCTTCCACACCACAAGTCCGAGGTTCAAACCCCTGACAGGGAAGGTTTATTCAGCCTTTCATCCCTTCAGTGGGTTGATAAATGAGTACCAAGCTACCTGGGATATTAACACTGGGGGTTTCGCGTCAGACTGAACACCTGACCGAGACATCTGCTCATGCAACTTCGGGCCCAAGGTCACGTATACTGAGTTGGACACAGTAGATTTAGAAGATCCAAAGGGCTTAATTTCACTTTTACCGAAAAGAGTTAATTTTATTTTCATGAGACTTAACGTCAGTCACTTTCGCGTATTAAAGTTATAGTACTACCCATATCAATAAGAGCATCAAAATTATGATCATTAATTTTAACAGTTTTACGCATTTCTGTTGCGGAATTGATTTCATTAACAGCTTCATGTACAACCTCATTTTTAACACCAGGTTTATTCAGTGGCGGGTGTCGGAACTGGCGGCCGCCAGGGGCCCCAGCGCGAGTAAGGACCCCAAGTTTGATGGATTCCACCAGTGGCGTAACGGAGAATATTAGTGCCCCCCTGCAAACTCAGGATTGGACCCCAAGGCCAAATATATATACCGAAACTGCCATATTATATACAGAATAAAATTTTTTGGGCAAAATTGATATGGTAAAAATAATTGATGAATTTGCAAAGAGAAATCAAACTGTAAGCTCTTAATTTTTTTATATACAGTTAAGATTTTTCTTTAGCCGATAAGTTTTATAGTAATCAATACATTTTATTTGGAGAATTTAAAAAGTGACTCTTTTCGCTATTTTAGTTTTTCGACTCTTGAGCCTATGGGCCTCAAACCTTTTACTGTCAGGGGCCTCCAATTATCTTAATCCGCCTCTGAGTTTATTAAATACACACTGAGAGCTTTTATGTCCAAATTGAATACATTGAAAATAGTTTAAACCTCTATAACGCTCATTAAGTGTACGATTAAATCGTCCACAATTATAACAACGGATACGTACATTACTCTTATTAACAGTAGTATTAAATTTACCTTTATTTTGAAATTTATTATCAGAGCACATATCATTTTTATTTTATATATAGAAACATCATATTGTTTAACATTTGTGCGTTTATTATTAACTAAACTATTAGAGTTTTTTTGCATAAAAACTTTTTTCATATATCTTTAACTTTTTTTAAAATTCTGGTATACTTTTGCAAGCATACAATATTGATTTGTTATGTTTGGAATTAGGGATTCCAGAAATATAGTGAGTTATTGTAGATTGGTCGTCGATAACAGTGTGCTTTTGAAGCAATTCTCGCATGGCCAAAAAATATTCGAACGAAGATTCTGTAGGGCGTAATCTACGTTTCTGCATTTCCTTATGAACGTCGTAAGAACTAAATAAATCCGCAAATTCCTCTATTAAAGCATTTAGTAGAGAAGTATATGTCAATATATCGTGCAGAGTTTGTACAAAAGTCTTTGCAGGACCCTGAAGCAAACGCTTTAAACAAATAATTTTTTTATTCCGATACGTGTGGGATAAACGCAAGATTTTCCCGCACATCGCGGAAAAAAGATTTTTACACTGTAATTATCACTTTGCTGTAAACGGACGCAAAGTAAAAAGTTCTCTTAGCAGAAATTGTCATTCATCCTGTGGTTTTGAGTTTCCTCCGTTGGGGGAAAGAGAGAAAGGTTTGGCGAAATTTCAACAACCTCATTTAAAGATAGAAAGGGTCCAGTCTACATGGTAGGGGTTGTTTATTCGAGTTGCTAAATCAGTGATTCCCAAAGTGGTCTATATAGGGGTCTATGACGACCTGCAAGGGGTCCACTACAGCAAAAAAATAATTTGGGGGTCCATGAGGTGTAAATGGGGTCTATGATAGTGACTCTTGTTATATAAACTAGATCGTGACTTTAAATTTAAAACAAAATTTAATCAAGTGGAGACTAAATTTTACCTATTTAATAGATATATTTACTAAATTTAATAGGGTTAATTTCCACTTACAAGGTGACAGAAACGAATGTTACAATCTGTCAGGGCGTTTTAAGCTACGTTCAACATCTTAATGCCTGAAATTCAGATTTTGAAATCAGATTTGAGAATGCTTTGACTATGGTAATACCACAGTAGGCAATGAATTCATATGGCCACATTGAAAATAAATGCCCCATTACAATAGGAACTGATCGTAATAAGCACTAATGAAGATCTTAAAGTTTGGAAACGGATATCAGCAATTTTGGCTTTAAAAGGGCAAACCTATTATTTGTCCCAAATTACAAAATATCGTGAGAACGTTTTTAATCGTTTTTCCTACTGAAAAGCAGCGCGGTTGCCAATCTTCAAAACAAAAAAAGAAAAACTTAACATTACTAACAGAAGAGGTTTAAAGTATCCGAACACGTTCGGAGTACTTTTTAACAAAATAGCATACTAAAACATTATAAATTCTCTTTTAAGACTCAATACCAAAAAATATTACTATTAAACTATCAAAATTTAAAATAAATTACCTGAATTTTACAAAAATCACAACTATAAGGGACATTTTAGCAATATTTTTAAAAAACTTGAAAGCAGTTAGAGAAAAAAGTAATAAACATATGTAAAAGTATTACTTAAGCAAATTAGATGCATTTATCTAGAAAATGTGCTAAAATTTTAATTTTTTATTAAAATTTGAAAATTTTAGAGTTTATTGAGTAAACATTATAAGAAATGTTACATTTTTATGAGACCATTATTTAAATAACAAGCCATAATTCAAAAAGTATTCATACAATAAGAAACATTTTAGTACATTCTCTAGAAAACATAAATATCAGGTTCAAAAAGTTTTATAGAAATACATTCGTAATATTTTACGTTATCAGACTCGCCTGATAGATTTTGAGCAATTTAAATACCCACTTCTGGTAAATCAAAAACCCACTTCCGGTTTTCTAAATTTATAAAATTGATTGTAACTTGGCCTCTAGGTAGTGTAGAAACAAAGTAAAGTATGTTTCGTAAAGTCAAAAGATAGCTGCTCTATTCAATAAAATAAAAAAACAAAAATATCTGTCTTGACTGAATTTGGTCATTTTCAACGTGTTCGGATACCTTTAGTTTAAAACTGACAATATCAAAACCAAATGTTGAAAATTTGTTATTTTAGTACCAGACTCATCCCTCCCTTTAAAATCATTCATTTATTTATTTTACTTAACATTTATTTTAACATGCGCTTTTTAAATTTTAATCACTATACTTCATTCATTACAGTTGGAAATTTAATTCATTTAAAGTAGTAGTACCAGCTGTCAAAAAGACATTTAAGTTGATAAATTTGCAAAAATTCAATATTAATTAAGCAGGGGGTCTACCCCAAATCGAAAAACATGGCAAGGGGTCTATGACACAAAAAAGTTTGGGAACCTATGTGCTAAATGATTCGCTCGAAAAAGGCGTAGAATCTGTCTCTTCATCGTCAGTTAAATCTTCTGTAAAATTATTTATTAAAGATGCAAGGTCTGCGAGATTTTCCAATATTCGTTCGTTTAATTCTGTAGCACTTCTCGCGCAATTCAGGTCCAACATAGTACACACCGTAATCAGCTCCGTCTTTGTAAAGTCTTAAAATTTTTTCCTTTCTTGTCTCTGAATCATAATGTTGCAGAAAACCCGCGAGTATTTTTTAAAATATCTTTCTAGAGGATTTGTTGTAAGGTTCGTCATGTACAATTTTGTGGAGAAGTTGCCCAGTTGAAGCAGGGGCCGTTTTTAATAATACTGCAATAGCAGGTATTTCTTCATGATAGACCATCATAGATATAATTTTTTGAGAAACAAAAAGGAACAAATTGGAGTGGACTCACCGAAGATAATTACGTAGTTGTAGCGGGATGGTCAGAACGTTTTCTTGATTCGGTCGTCTTTTTAATTCTTGAAAATGTTTGTTATTTTTCTAGGGTTATTAAATATTTTAACTTAATTTGAGGCCGAGCCCCAAATGTTATGTTGGTTAAAGGGTTAGGAATTACTAATAATTAACAGATAAAACACTGCTTATTTTTACAATAACTAATGAAATTGGATAAAAAACAACAACGATTTTAAAACATTCAAACGCGTGTCGTAGCCTAAATGGTGTTATTATTTTGAAAAGTTATTCTCCTCTGGGTCTGTCTCAGTTATTGCCGCTCCCCTCCTTCCGTAGCCAGCGGGGTTACGGGTCAGAGGGCATGCAGTGGTGTTTCTTTTACATATATATTGTTTGAATAACTTTATAAATATTTCTTTTTAAAAATTTTGATTATAGTAAATTAACTAAAATTAGAATGAAGTTAGTGAATGAATTTAATTTATGGATGCAGTCAATCAATTGAAAATGATTGATGGGAGCAAATTGGGGTGGGGTCGAAAAGGAATTTTTTACCAAATCCTTAAAACATTTACACAAATTTTCAAAAAATAGGGAATATATTTACGGGAGAAAAACAGAAATTAATTAATAACTAAGTTAAATTTTGCTTATCTTTTCAAGTTATTTGCTAGTTATATGAAAAAATCTTTTTTTTTTAATTGCAGGATTTTCAATTGGAAGCGACAGGTTTGATGAAAAGTTATTGGAGAAAGCATATTACATCTATATGACTATGATTGTGAAATAAAGTTAGATTAAAGAAAATAATCTCTGTTACTCCATAACCCACACAACCGATTCAATAACAGAGAAAATTTCTTGTGTCAGTTCCAAGAAACTATTATTTCATTATACCAGAAAGTTTTTGATTCAAAAAGAGGTAAAAATAAAGTCAAAATTATGACATTTCTAAGAATGAGTACTTTTGGTGTCATCCATTGAAGCGCTAAGTAACTACTGATTATTTACAGGTTTTAAATGTTGTGTGGTGAGTTAATAATGCAATATCTGCATGTGCGCCAAAAGAAATTTTGCGAGGAAAGAGAGCAGCATAATATTTAACTCTTTCTTGAAAGGCACCTGTTTTCTATTTGAAGTAAACTTGTGCTCTGATTGGATTTCAATTTACAAATACAGTGTTAAACTGTAAAAAATTTATACTTTGTTTATGAAATTAGTTTCTTACTAATGAATTCCATTAATTTCGAAAACTTGTAATTATTACACATATCTGTTGAGAATGAATTTATTAAAATAGATAACTGAAAATATTTCCGATATGTAAATTTTGTCTAGAGATATTTTCTTTTACTAGAAGTATACAGAGGCATGTAACAAATAATAAAATTGCTACAACAAATTTCTATTTTATGTGCACAGTTAGAATAACAGAACACAGGAATAAGAAATTTCCCTGACTTTCCAAAAGTTTCGACAGATCACTGTTTCAAATGTGATTTAAATAAACATTTGCATTCCTATTTGTACAATAGCTCTTTTTTTTCATGAAGGAACATTTATTGACTTTTTTCAACCGTAAATATTTTCATGCACAATAGGACATTTGTGAAATTTTCAATATGTCAATATCACAAAAGAGTGATTTAATGAAGCCTTTGAATACTGTTACGGACAAAAAACCTTGTATTTGTGAAATTTGCAAAAAATCATTTTCAAGGAAGAGCAATTTAATTATTCATTTTCGTACCCACGCCAATGAAAAGTCTTTTGCTTGTGAAATTTGCCAAAGACTGTTTTCTCAAAAGTCTCAATTAAAAAAACATTTGTATGTTCATACCAATGAAAAGCCATTTGCTTGCGAAATTTGCAAAAAAGCATTTTCTCTAAGAGTTTATTTAAAAAAACATGTACATACTCACACGAATAGAAAGCCTTGTATTTGCGAAATTTGTAATAAGGCATTTTCAAAGAAGAGTACTTTAAAAACCCATCTGCTTATTCACACCAATGAAAAGCCGTTTGCTTGCGAAATTTGCAAGAAAACATTTTCTCGAAGGTCTACTTTGCGTAGGCATTATCTTATTCACACCAACGAAACGCCTTATGTTTGTGAAGTTTGCAAAAAACCATTTGCAAATAAGAATTATTTGATTATCCATGAGCGTATCCACACCAAAGAAAAGCCTTTTGTTTGTGAAATTTGCAAAACGTCATTTTCTCAAAAGTGTCATTTGAAAAGGCATTTGCGTAATCATACCAATAAAAAGCGTGTGACTCACTGTGAAATTTGCCTAAAAACATTCTCTAAAAGCAGGGATTTTATAAGACATATGGTTATTCATACAAACAAAAAGCCTTATATTTGTGAAATTTGCGACAAAGGGTTTTCTGACAAGAGTAATCTAACGAGCCATGTGCGTGTGCACACTAATGAAAAGCCATTTGTCTGTGAAATTTGCAAGAGAGCTTTTTCTCGAATGGCTAATTTAGATAGGCATATGCGTATTCACACCAATGAAAAGACTTATATTTGTGAAGTTTTGCAAGAAAGCATTTTCTCAAAAGAATGAATTATTAAGGCATTCCTTTATTAATACTACTTATAAAAGTCTTGTATGTGTGAAACTTGACAGAAAGCATTCTCAAAAATTGGTTACTTAAAAAATGAGTTTGCGTGTTTATACACCAATGAAAACACTTCTGTTTTTAGAAATTTTTGAGAGAGTGTTTTCTAGATGGAATAATTTAAAAATGTATTTATATATTCATATCAAAGAATTGTACGATTTTTGTCCAAAAGAAATTTTTTTTTCCAAATCTGCTACAAAAAAATTTCTGAGCCAAAGTTTTTTGTTTGCTAAGAGAATGCTTTCATTTTGCAAGAAAGAATTCTCTTAGAAGTGTAATTTAAAAACTATTTGCATAATCATACCAAAGAAGATCCTTATGCTTTCTTAAGTTTTAAGAAAGGGTTCTATGAAAGTGATCCTCAACAAAATGTTAGTATGTTATGAAAATAAAAATTTCTATATTCTGTGTGAAAAGAAATATTTAAACTTATACAATTTTGTTTGATTTCTTTATTGAACTTTTTCTTGTCTCCTAACTGTATTAATACTTAGAACTAAAATAAAATATTTTCATAGAAGCATTTTGTTATATAAACTGCTGTTTGTAAAAAATGCAACACCATGAAGGAATCATCAGAATTAGAAATGTAATGCACAAATGACTTGTATTAGTACAAATAGTTGACGAAATTTTCAAAGCAAAAAAACAAAACAATATTACGCGTCCGAAATCAGTATTTGGTGTAGTCACAACGCTCTGCAATAAGTGCATGGAGTCAAACAGATTTTGAATGTCTGCTTGTGGAAGAGAATTCCATATTGCTTGTATGTGCAGCAAAAGTTCGTCTTTTGAAGCTGCATGACACAGATCACGAGCGAGACGCCGACCAACCAAATTCCCGACGTCCTCAATAGGCGACATATCTGGCGAATAAGCAGGCCAAGGAGGAAGTTGCATGTGTTGGGCTGAATAGAAGTCTCGAACAGTCTTTGCAACATGTGGGCGGGCATTATCCTGCTGGAAGATAGCTCCAGGGATGCTTTGAAGGAGAGGAACGACTTCGAGATGTAGCACTTCATAGACGCGTACCTGTTGCTGTTGAGATTACCCTCAATTCGTAGCAAATTGGATCGTCCATGATACGAAATCTCACCCCAAACCATAACTCCGGGTGTTAGGCCACTATGTCGTTCGATAACACACTCTGGAAGGCAACGTTCACTGACATAGCGTCTAACACGAATGCGGCCATCATGGTCCCACAAATTGAAGCGTGATTCATCTAAAAAGACAACTTGGTGCCAATCAGTTTGCCAGACTCTGCGCTCATGAGCCGTTTGCAAACGCAGCCATCGATGGTTTGCCGTGAGGGGGGATCCTGTATAAAGATACCTTTGCACGTAATCCATGGGGCAGCAGACGTCGACGAATTGACGAAGCCGACATTAGTACACCTGTATCAGTAGACCAACGTGCTGCCAACTGCCATTCACCGCTATGCGAGCAGGTGTCGATCGTCGCGTGCTGACGTCACCTTCCGTAGTCCACTTCCAGTTTTTCGAGTTGTTCGGTGCTCGTCGGTCCACTGCTTCCAAAATCGCATCACTTTGAAACTATTCCGCTGCACACGAGCTATTGCGCGGTAGGAAAACCCTCCTGGTCGAAGGCCGATATTCCTCGCCTGTTCAAACTCCGTAAGTTGTTGGAATTTCTCCTTATTTCATCTTGGAGGCATACTTAGGTCTCGCTAAACGTTCGCCACTAACAAATAATCATTATCTATTTTCAACGTCCCGCTACAGCCCTCTATTTATACGCTTTCAGCATTAATTCAGCATGCGCGAGGGCTCTGAAACTTTACTATAATTGATATTTGCTGTAAAGTTCATTTTAATTCTGATGATTCCTTCATGGTGTTACATTTTTTACAAACAGCAACATATATATCTAATATATAAAATTCTCCTGTCACAGTGTTTGTAACCGAACTCCTCCGAAACGACTAGATCGATTCTTATAAAATTTTGTGCGTATATTCAGTAGGTCTGAGAATAGGACGTAAACTATTTTTCATTCCGATATTGCAATTAGTTGAAAAAATATTAATTAAAAACCTTAAAACGCATAATTGTCTTTCCGCTGTGTGTTGTTTATTTCGCCGTTTATTTCGTTTGGCATCGAAAATCGGTTTCGCACTAGATGTGTGACTTTTCTCTGTTCCAACCATCTAAATCACTCTGCTCATAGGTTACAATATCAAAATCGGTGTCTATAACAAATCAAAAATCACCAAATTTGGCGAGAGAAAAGTTTTTTTCCACCATTTTTTTGTACATATCTTTAATTCAAAAATTCATATATTGCACGTTTTATAAAACAAAAATATCTAAAATATTTGCGAAAAATTTGATCGCTTTTACTTCGTTAGCGTTATTCAAATAAATGACACCAGATAAATGAAACGGCTTGACCGATTCTTATGAAATTTTGTGCGTAGATTCATTAGGTCTGAGAATAGAACGTAAACTGTTTTATATACCCCTAAGTGATAAGAGTGGTCCACCCTAAATTTTTATTTTTTGGACAAAATTTTTTATTTTAATTTTTTTAATGATTTCACATTAAAAAATACATGCAACCCTAAATTTTTACTTTTCTACCACCAACCCCTACTTTTGATAGCGATATTAGTACTTTAAAATTTTCTACCCTTGTGTTCGACAATTTATCAGTTACCACTCGATTCCCGCCAGGCATCTACCGATATCACTTCTCACCCCGTAAACAGCACAGAGTAGGATGAGAAAGAAACCAGTCTCCTGTCTTTCTCAGATAATAAGCTTTCTCTCACTCAAGTTAGGGCCAAAACCGTTTTTGGCCATTATTATTGATTGTGCATCAATCGTAGCAGCGACGCTTATATTTATCATTTTACTCTTTCTCAGTGCAAATCTCATATTAAGTATATTCTTATACTAAATGTATCATCAATTTGCAGTGCTATAATTATTTATTCCCATTTTGCTCAAGATAGTTCTCCCGTTCAGTTAATTAAGTGATCTCATATAAATCAATAGTTTTTTAACACGTATCACGAGCTCCCGCCAACAACAAATATTGTGTTTCCTGTATAAACCATTTCTGAATATTTTCAGACATTTACGAGTTCTTACTTAATATTTATTAGTTTATTTATTATTAAATGACAATTAATAAAACTGTAATACTCAGTGCGCGTGGATCTACGGTTATTTTGCTTCGTAATTTGAACCCACCACGGCTGTGAAATGGCACGCGATTAGTCATGAAAAAATTGATTGAAAACGTTGTCGAAGCTAGCATTTTGAATGACAAGTGTCAAGAAGAAAATGTATTACTACCACGAATCCCTATTATTCCCACGGTTGTGCCAATTGAAGTGAAAAGGATTCAATTTTCATTTAGATTGGCATTCGCAATGACAATCAATAAGTCTCACTGCCAAACGAAGTCTGTTTATGGCTTAGATTTGGGCACACCGTGTTTTTCACACGGACCATGAAACATGGCATGTTTTCGCGTGGATAAACCATCTAGTTTGTTTGTGTTGGCTAAAGATAGACTCACTAAAATTATCGTACACTCCATTGCACTAAGAGACTGATAATGTTATTTTTTAATTCCCATAATTTGTGATAGAGATGTAATTTGAATTTATTAGTTAAAAAATAATAAAAGTACAACAAATTCAAAAAATGAATGTTTGGTGTTTTGTTACTTTTATAGGCCGTCATCGTTCACAACGCTCCATTCCCCTTTCAGTTATATACCTCATCCCCACACACTTACAATGAGTTAGTTATTTTTTATTTGACTACCTAAATATTCACTAGAAATAATTTATATGGCAAAACAACGTTTTTGTCGGGTCAGCTAGTATATATATATATTAGAAATTTCTATAAAGTCAACTTGAATAAATGGCGATAAATATGGAAGATATTTTAATTCAGGAATTTTTATGTTACACTGATGTTCAAAATTAAGGTCACAAACATATTTTTCGACATTATTCTAAATTTTGCTACCATTAAAATTGATAGAATTTGTATTTTATATATTCTGAAGAACGGGGATGCAAAGTTTCATTGGGGTCCCGAAGAAATATAATTCTTTGCGAGTCTTAAGAGAGCCCTTACCTCTGAACCAGTATTGGGAATGTACAACGAAAATGACCAACAGAAATTCATACAGATGCTAGTGGATATGGTATTGGGGCAGTCCCCTGTTGCAAATTAAGAATAAAGTTTAAAAAGTTCTAGCATTTGCTTCCAGAAATTTAACTAAACCCCCAAAAATTACTCCACGACAGAACGAGAATGCCCTGCTATCGTATGGGCTGTCAACAAAGTTCGATCCTACCTATTCGGAAAACATTTTACTGTTGTAGCTGATCATCATTCCTTGGGCTGGCTCATGGGTCTGAAGGATCTTTCCGGAATATTGGCAAGATGGGCCTTTCTTCCTCAAGAGTATCTTTCTTCAGTAAAATATAAAACTGGTGAGAAAAATAGGGAGGCCAACTCTCTTTCAAAAAATCCTGCGGAAGAAGAAGCACGAATCTTGCATTCGAATAGAAGAAAACCCCCGACCTTTCCAGAATGAACTCTCCAAACAACTGTTCCCCCACAGAGAAGAAAACCTTTGAATTAATTAACGGGATTCTCTGTAAAATCTTTTTTGATCCTGATGGAAAGATGTGACTACCAGTCACATTCCCAAACATCTACGAGCCGATATACTTAGACATTTTCATGACGAATCCACCGCAGGACATCTTGGCTTCGCGAAAACTTATGACAGAATCCCCAAGAGATTTTACTGGCCGGGGACGTACCGAAATGTTGTGCGATATGTCCTGCACTGTCGGGACAGCCAAAAGAAAAACTCAGTCCCTCAACGATCACCTTCGCGCTTAATTCACATCCCTCCAGCTACTGCATCTTTCCAACGCGCATTCGGATCGATCTTCTCGGGAGATTGCCAAAATCTACTCGTGGAAAAATATGGATCGTAGTATGCACAGCTTACTTAAGAAGATATGCTGTCATGAAAGCCTTGCCGACCGCTGAAGCCGAAGAAGTAGCGAAGTTCTTGTTGAAAGAAATTATTCTGAAACTTGGAGCTCCTCAAATAATTATCACAGATCGTGGAACCGACTTCCAATCCAGACTTGTTTCTCCTCTCGTCGACCTGTGTAATGTTGATCATCGTATGACAACAGCGTATCATCCTCAAACAAATGGACCGACGGAACGCTTCAACAAAACTTTGGCCGATATGTTGTCCATGTATGTTGATACAAAACAGAAAAATTTGGACAGAATTTTACCATTTGTAACATTTACCTATAATACTGCTAAACAACAGGTTTTACACCTTTCTGTCTACTTCATGGTCGTGAAGCTAAAACAACGTTGGACACAATGTTACCATTCGGTCTTAATGATGTCGATGACGATTTCATCAGCAAAATAATTGCTGGAGCTGAAGAATCAAGACAACTAGCCCGAGGGCGAACCTTGAAAGCTCAAGACCGTCAACGTTACGAATCTAATTATCGAATGTTATCTTATGATCCTGGAGATCTTGTATGGGTCTATACTCCAGTACGAAAAGTCGGTCTTTCAAAAAGACCCCTAAAATATTTTGGACCAAATCAGGTGCTACACCGATTGCCAGACGTGACCTAACGCCCGTATTCACCACGAACCTGACCATCTGTTAGAGGAAGGAAACCTTGGTTTCATCGAAAGTGCGATTCACCATCGCAAGTTAATAACTTAACTCCGGGTCAGGTTAGAAAATTCTAACCTAGGTCACAGCCGAGTTAGTCTTAAGCATGCGCAGTAAGCGATTTTTAGAGTGTTTACATTTTTGTGCGTTTTGAAGTAGTTCGGATAGATTTTAGCTTACGATGAATCCATTCAAAAATTTCTACTATAACCCAGTTAGAATTTTTAGAAAACTGGAAACAAGAAGAGGGAGGAAATTAGTTGAAAGAAGTAATTTTTTTCGAGAAATTGGACGATTATGAGTTTCAGAGAAGATTCCGATTGACAACAAAAAAAAAAATGTCGCTGAATTGACTCTTCTAATTTAACATAAATTAGAGAGCAAAACCTCATGCAATAATGCTCTATGTCCAATGGAACAAGTTCTGATTGCTCTGCGATTTTACGCAGTTGTATGTATGCAGTTAGCAATTGCTGACTTGTTCGATGTCAGCCAGCCGACTGTATGTCGAGTAGTGCACAGAGTGAGTGAAGCCATAAAATCCCTCTTGCCTGATTTCATTCACCTACCAGTTAACAGAGAAGAGTGCAAAACGGTATGTAAATCTCATAATTATTTATTTTTCTCATCATTAATTATTTCAAATTAATAGAAATTTTTATTGAAGATATGCATTGTTATTCAAAAAAGAATACATAATTATCATTATTTTGGTTGTTCAATAAAATTAGCTTGTAACATAAATGAGATTCCGAATTTGTAAGATGACATTTTAATAGGAATATATAATACATTGACCGAATGAGATTTAAACGTGTAACATACTTTCTATTTTATATTTCCTAATATTAATTATGTGCTTCTATGCTTTTTTAGCACTATCTAGAGACTTTTCCTTAATGTACATATGATGCTAAGTTTGGTTTCTAAATTTCTAATAATTAATAGTAATTATAAGGCAGCATTATCGAAAGTAATATCTGAATACCTGTACAAATAATGATTTCCTGTTAGATGTTCCACATTTGGTATTTATTTAATGTTTACAATCTACCTGGATATTCTGATCTTTAATTGTTAAAAACCTAAACAGTTACTTCATTCCATGTATTATATATTCAGTAAATTTTACTTGTTTAAAATCATAACCACACAGTAGTCTATTCAAACTGTCTATAATTTTTTTTATTCAGGTGTCAAAGAAATTCTTCAGTAGTGCTGGATTCCCAAAAGTTATTCGAGCTTTCGATGGCACTTTTGTACATATCATGTCACCAGGTGGTGAAGACGCAGAAAGGTTTCGCTGTAGAAAAAACTACTACTCATTGAATGTGCATACAATTGTGGATGCTGATCTTGTGATCAGGAACGTTGTTGTTTGATGGCCAGGGCCGATCCTAGGGTGTCGGCCGCCCACGTGCGAAGACCTAGTATGCCGCCCCTCTAGACAATTTTTCATATTTTGATTACTTACGTATATACTTAATTATTATAATACTTATTTATTTAATTACTTATTGCAATACTTATGCATATAATTACTGTATTTTATACTTCTATATTGAGGTTATAAACTCATCTACCTGTATAAGAGTAAAAAGTAAAACATTAATAAAAATGCAAATAAAATTTAAGCAACAAAACTTTGTTTTTTGGTCAGCTATTGAGTTATGATCGCTACAACATTATAAACATGCAAAAATATTATCTTTAAAATAAAAGTTGACATTTTATAATTAGAAAAGCAAAACACACACACAACAGTATATACTCAGAAAATATAATTTAATAAAAAAAACTACTAAAGCATAAATTTCATCAAATGAAAAGTATATAAATCAGTCCTTCTAGAAAGAACACTCGGCAAGAAAAAACAACTTTTTATCTGTTTCCTGGTTTTAAACAGCCTATTTTACTAATTTTGGGCTGAAAAAAACGAATATGTAAATGAAATTTATTTATTAGCTCTTGTTTTTAAGATATACCACAGCCCATTTATCAATTTATGGGTAAATTTGAAGAAAAAACTTTACTAACTAATAAATGCAATACAATAAGTCATGTTTTAAGAAACAGCGTTGATATCAGAAATCAGTAGTATTTTTTAGTTTTTTTCATGTGAGCATCTTTTTTTTGGATTGCCTCTTATATTTCGAAGCCCGAGTTTTCCTTATAACTGTCCAGAAGTAGTCTGCGAGCATTTAATCATCCCAACGACCTCGATATATACATTCCATTGCTGGGATATCTTGATGAAACCTTTCCCTTCGTTTATCGCTTGCAGCTCCACAGTTCTTAACGAAAAAATCAAGATGGAAATGTAAAAATGAATTTTTAGAGACATATTGCCTCCTAGGTCATGGAACTTTTGTAGGAGCTTTTTCACCAACTGTTGATAGTTCTCATCTTTTTTGCTACCCAGAAATCCTCGTGCCACACCTTTAAAGGCTACTTTCTCTTTCCATTCCAGAATTAGATCAAAAGCGGGCTCTTTAATTATTTTGCGTATTTGAGGGCCCGCGAAGATTCCCTCCATAATTTTTGCATCCCTCAATCTTAGTCACTTCGATCTAAGGTATTGTAGGAAATCCTCTCTATCCTTGTTCATGGATTTCACAAAGTTCTTTATGAATCCCAGCTTAATGTACAGGGGAGGTAACAGAATGTCATTTGGGTTTACTAGAGGATCATTTGGGCATTTCTCTCACCGGATTTCAGATTGACGGCCATTTGTCTTGTATGTAGTGTGATTGTCGATATCTTCTGTCGCATAAACACAGAAAACAGCAGTACTTGGTATAGCATAACTGCGTTCCCATGAGTAAAGAAATGACTTTCAATTCAACACAGATTTGCCATTTATAGTAATCGTATTTTGTTAACTCTATAAGTAATTTCACATTTTCATAAGTTCCCTTCACGTGAATATAATGTCCGATGGAAATGGAAGGAAGAAGGTTGCCGTTGTGTAGTAATACTGCTGTCAAACTAAGCTTGGAAGACCAACCTCCATTTACTTGGGTCATAACTGATGTTCATGAAATTCATCAAGATGTTGACATCAATACATGCAACCACATGTTCCTTCTTCTCAAAGAAATAAAGAAGATTCTTTTTACGAGTCCCGTATTTTGTAATCTTGACACCTGATAGGAGCAGATTCCATTGCTGCAGTCTGAATACCATAAGCTCGGCCTTTTGCTTTGGAAAGTCAGCATCTCTTACGAGGTCACTCAATTCTGCTTGATTTAGTTTGTGGGGTTCATTTAAATTTTCTGCCGCGAAATCTGGATCATGGGATGCACCAGATCTCTTCTACATAATTCTTTACAATTTCATACTTTTTAGGTGTGTCAGGAATCGGCATATCAGCAGAGCGAGGAACCAGCTGAATGGCTGATAGATTGCATGGATACTGCAAACGGTTTTTTTTCTTTCTTGATCAACCCATGTTCCTGGACGGTGTGATACAGAAATTACAATTATTGATATGGTTAGTTGACTCACGACAAATCATGGGTTCAGCAAACTGCACATTGCACGTTTTTCCCCAACCCAGCCACCCTCGCAGTCTCACTAAGCAAGAGTTACAACATATGTGTTGGGCTCATGGTTTATCCCAGTGCTTCTCAAACTTTAAGTATTGGCGACCCAATTTTCTGTCTAATTTTTATCACCCCCCCCCTCCCCCTATACAATAAGAATGCACTTTGACGCTAAAGCTACAAAACGATTTTAATTATAAACCTTAAAAATTAACAAGATAAGTATTACATTTTTTATATGTTACTTATAAGAAATATATATTTCAAATAAATTACTTTTAAGTATTAGGATAATTATTATGTTATTTATTTTCCTTTCTTTTAATTTTTAAATTGGAACAGATTACAAAATGACATTTAAGGCATCCGACAACGTTCGTAACTGTTATTTTGCAAAAGCGTATAAATGGATAATTTTTATGATATTTAGCGTCACTTACATTAGAATACATGTATAAAATTGTTTTAAGAATATTATTACAGTAAAAAATTATTTAGATGCAATATTTTCGAAAAAAATGAACATAGAATTACCTATTTTCAAAATATTCTCCTTTTATGGAAAAAGCTTCTATAACAAATATATTTTGCCTATATATACCTCAGACCTCAGCACAGGGCTGAACTAGGATTTTTTTTAAATACACAACTTAGAAGGGGATTTATACATATTTCAATACAACAGTGAAGAAATTTTACGAAAAAAACACCGATAATCAATTCAATTGGTAGTAATTTCGAAAATAATGTGAATTTTATAAAAATCCTAATTCAGGCCCTGAGGAGAAATCTTTGCTTTATATAAGTAAAATATAAAAGAAGCATTTTTCATGAAAGGAGAAAGTTTTGAAAATTAATTATAAGTTCATTTTTTTCCAAAATATTGCATTTAAATAATATTTTATTGAAATAATATTCTTAAAACAATTTTATACTTGTATTATGATCAAAGTAACACTAAATATAATTAAAATTATTCATTTATACGCTTTTTTTTATAAAGGTTCCGATCGTATACCTTAAATGAGATTTATTTCCTCCATCATCTATTTCTTAAAGTACAAATATCATTCGAAAAATAATGTAGTCTATGTTGCTCGACATAGAATATGAAGAGTAATTGTGTAATTTTCAATATTTAAAGCAAGAAGACAAGAATATCTTAACCCGGGAGCAGGTGCGCACTCGATACAAACGTTAATGGTCACGCGGGGTGTCTGAGTCACCTCAATCTTTTTTTTTCTTTCTTATAATAGTTTTTATTGTGCACGATAAAAATTGCAATTCCTGTGAAAATTCAGAGAAAGTATACTTACCTAAGGACTTCTCAATTTTTCTTTGATTATTTGAGAAAAAAATCCAATTAAACTGAACTAAAATGTTTAAAATGTGTGTGACTTTAACAAAGGACACAAACAATGCCGGTTTGAGTTCATTTCGGACCCTGGGCGCAAAACATCTGAGGGGCCTCTTAGCACTGTCGAATCCAAAGAGGGGCTCTGATCCGGTTAAATCCGGATCAGAGCCCCTGGGAGCCCGGCACAAGCGCAAAAGTGCTCTCCGTGCTTTTCCAAATATCATACAACTCTTTAACATGGAAAGAAACGCAACAGGAATACATTATTTACAACCTCCCTAAATGAAAATAAACACACTTAGGAGAGGAGACGGAACTAACCATTCGAAAGTCAATCAGATGATCAGCGAATGCTTTTTGGGTGAAAAGTGAATTAAGTCTTCCTTTTCTTTTTACAGCTCATGTACAGAATTTCAATAATATTGACAGTGATGATTTTTTTTATCTTCTTAGACTTTTTTTTTGTTTCTGGGTTTGGATTTTGTTATTTCTCTGAAAGAGTAGTATTTTAGGTAAAAAAAAAGAAAACATAATTTTAAAATTTCTCATTTCTCTCGTGGGATTACAGCAAATTAAGCAATATATTTTTTTCCATTTGGTTATATTATCAAAGATAGCTAATAAGCATGTTGGAACTTTTATTTTCGGCGACGTAATATCGCCAGATGATACGCTTAAACTATATCAATGTAAATGTGTGTTTTTTATTTTGTCAGAAAGCATTTTGTTTTTCTTCATGTCACAGTAAATTAATTTTTTTAAATCTTTTATTTTCGATATGCTCGCGCCCCACTCGTAGGGTTATCACGCCCCCCCCCCCCACCGATCCCCAGGGAGGCACATCCATGGAATCTTGTTTAACACAATTAGGACTTCTTTTTTTTTAAAAAAGCGTGTAAAACTAGCTTTTTTTTTAACGTTGTACTAAAGTACCATTAAGATTCTACAACATAAAATTAAAAAACTTCGCTAACATTAATAATACTATGTGAATATTGAAGTGCTTTTCAAACAGGCTTTGTAATAAAAATCATTTACTCAAAATTAAAAAAAAAACCTGCAAGATTTTTTTTTATAACTTAATACCAAATAAAACTACAAGAAACTATTTTTGATAGAAGTATAACTCACTATATATATATATATATATATACTTATAATACTATTATATTATATATTCTATTATATATATTTGTATTATCATATATCATATTTTTTTATATATATATATATATATATATATATAAAGGAAAGCGAGCATATTGTTTATAAGCGTTGTAAAACCATAGGCAAAAATCACTTCTTTCCCCGATTTTATTTTTCTAAATTTTAAGGTAATTGTTAAATTAAAATTTTTTAATTTCCCCAAATTCTTATTGAATTTAAACATTATTACATTAATGTATTAGATATTTTCGCAAAGCAACTTTGTATCAAAAATCCTTTTTGAGGCACCTTTATTAAGCGTTGTTCCACAGTGCGCTGCTAGTGCCGCTATTAAACAAAAAAAACCTCAAAAAAAAAAAAAAAAAAAAAAAAAAAAAAAAAAAAAATTCTTTTTTCTTTTTTTTTTCTCTTTTTTCAATGAGGTATTGTAGGGTCCAACCCGAATTTTGCTATAAGATGAAGGATGTTTATAAAGAATAGACATGTATGGACAATATCGGCCAACACACTATGCACTAAAATTCTATTTTTCTTAAACTATGCGGTGTTATCGGGATTTGGGGGCTTATTTTTTCAATAACTATTCAAAATTTAGCATATTTGTTCTATTTATTATTTTTTTCTTCAGAAATTCGTAAAAAAAATTTTTTCATTTAAAGAACCATATACGGCCTGCGGCCACCCCTTGGCTTGGCCGCACGCGTGCGTTGCACACGCTGCACACCTACTAGGATTGACCCTGTAGATGGCCAGGAAGTGCCCATGACAGCACTGTTTTCAACAACAGTGCAGCCTGTCTGTCGTTAAAAATGAAGGAGTTATATAAAGATTTTCATCTGCTAGGATATACAGGCTATGCATGTGAAAAATATTTATTGACTCCTCTTGGGAATCCAAGAACTCTAGCTGTATGTATATAAAGGTATTTTGGTTAATTTAAAGATGTTTTTAAGCCTTATTCCATAAATAGAATTATCAAACATATTGTCCAAAACAACCAGAAAAAATTGCAAAACTATTAACATTAAATCATAATATTCATTTTAAAATATATTATAAATAAGTTCAATATATATTTTGAAAGCAAAATTTTCTTTAATTGTCATATACTAAAAAAAAACTAATCTTTTCCTTGGATTTTGAAATATAAATTAATCAAAAAAGATATTTAGATAAATACAGAAATAATTGAAGGAAATAGGAGCTGTTTTTACCATGAATTATATGAATGACCGTGAAAAAATTAATTTGTTTTCACTGAGAGTTTATAATTTGAAAAACTAGCCAAATAACACAATTCGAATCTATCTTTTGAAACAAAACAAAGCGGAGTGATTCACATCTCTTCCAGTTATAAAACAAAACTTTAGCAAAGCTAATATCTTTTTTAAAAAACAGCTTTGATAATAATATCTGCATAAAATGTAGACACATATGATTTCTCATTTTCTCTCTCTTCAACATATAACTTCTGATACAGTTTAATAAATACACAAACTACATGTTTGTGACATGTATAGACAGTTGATTTAAATTATATTTTTTTCATGTAATATAAATCACACGTACACTCACTTCCAAAAGTTAAGCACGAAGATGTAAAATGCAAACAAATCAACAAATACTGCTTTGATTGACACAAAATTTGGCAGTAAAATAACATATATATTTATACATAAAACAAAATCAATAATTATATACAGAAATGAAAACAATATTAAATTTTTGTAAGTTATCAGATAATGTCATACTGGAGACTTAAACAGAATTATGTATAAAGTGAAAATAAACAGCATAAAATAAAAAAAGCACATTAATAGGGTATGTGATCCCCTCATCTATATGCAAAGTTTACACCTTCTGACCATGCTTTCAATTAGGTGGTCAACCACCGCAGAATTAAGCAATCGCCATTCTTCTTGTAGAGCAGTTTCCAGCTCAATAAGAGTGGCTGGAGGTGGGAAACGTGAAGATACAGCACGTCCGAGAGCATCCCAAAGATTTTCAATGGAATTCAGGTCGGGCGAATATGCTGGCCACGCCATACGCGCCATCCCTTCACACTCCAGGTAGTCATCGACAATGTCAGCTCTATGGGGACGTGCGTTATCGTCCATTAAAACAAAAGTAGGGCCAACTGCTGCAGCGAACAATCTCACGATGGGTTCTAGGACTTCATCTCGATACCGGACAGCCGTCACAGAACCCCGTTTAAAGGTCGGTGCGGTATCCTAATGAAATCCCTGTCCACACCATAATGCTTCCGCCTCGGAATGCGTGATGTTTTGGGGCTGATTGCGTGTTCCTTGTTTACCCCATATCCTTATACGCTTGTCATCTGGCTCCAGAGCAAATCTTGACTACATCAGTAAACAGGACATTTCCCCAGTCAGCCACAGTCCAATTGCCATGTTCCCGGCACTTCTTTAATCATGCCCCTCTTGATTGGACGGATAGAGGAACACAAACTCGAGGTACCCGGGCATACAGTCCATTCATATGTAATCTTCGGTACAGTAGCTGCAGATATAGCTTTACCAATGGACGCTGTAACCATAGATGCCACACATGTGGAGGTCACTCTGCGATTCCGCTTGACTACAATAGCAATATAACGATCTTTCGCGGGGGTTGTAACCCTTGGGCGACTGCCTACGGGCCTTCGGACAACTGTCTGTGTGGTTTGGAATTGTTTTCATAAACGTGAAATTACAGAATGATGAACGCCGAAGAAAAGAGCAACATCTGTGATCGACTGTCCTGCTTCAATGCGCCCCACAGCACGCCAGCACTCAAAATCTTCCATTCGTTTTATGGAAGTCATAGAAACACGTATGTCTTGAAAACAAATTGTACGAAAGTTTTAAATACCTTCTATCAGCACTTACAATAAACTTCTGTAACCCTTCATAAAGCTGGCTTCTTATAAGACTGCCCTTTTTGCATATTTCTTGACATGAAAGTACGATTGGCTGTTACCTAACATATTTGCATACGTCCATCTACCTATGCAGCAAATTGAATCCTCTTAAATTCTGATTGGCTTCCAGAAATTAGCATTTTCCTCTACGTGCTTAACTTTTGGAAGTGAGTGAATT
>BMAO01006491.1:0-165793 GCA_019973975.1 Trichonephila clavata
TTCTCTGAATAAACTAATTATTTATGATAAATATCTTTCTATTATTCATCTAGTACTAAATGAAAATTATATTTTTTACAATAACTCTTACTATCAGCAAATTAAAGGTCTTCCACAAGGAGGGCCTGCTAGTAACTGTTTAGCTAATATCTATTTGCACTTTTATGAATATGATAGCATTAGTTTCGATTCTTGTTACATTTTAGATACATAGATGACTTAATCATCTTTAGTAATATAGTAAATTATGTTCCTAGTTTTAAATATTATCCACAATATCTGAAATTATTAAAAAAAACAATTATAATACTGAGTCTGCAAATTTTTAGACCTACAAATAAATGTTAAGAATAATATACTAATTAGTAATATTTTTCATAAAATAGACTCTTTTGATATTAACATTATTAAAATGCCTTCTTGGGGTAGTAACCTACACCTATCTATTTTAAGAAATATTATCTTAAATTTTATAAAAAGAAACAACGATTTAGTCACAGATATTGATCTTAAGCAAAATAATTTAAATCTGTTCTGCAATAATTGTTTGGAATACAACTATCCAAATAAATTCATTTTTAAATATATTTCTAATTTATCTCTCGAGTTCTCTTATTATGCTTAATTATTTTTCTCTGCTTTTTTCTCCTTCAGTTTTTTATTATTTTCAATTGGTTTTTGTTTGATTAGTTTAATTACATTAAAACTATCTAGGTGGCGCCACTAATTTTTGTTTCTGGTTTTACCAACTTAACACGTAATTTTTAACATCATTCAGTGTGGTTGCTTTCGAAGGTACGACTTTTTTTTCCGCTTTTTTTGTGAATTGCATCTTTTGACGTATGTCCCCCCCCCAATATTTATTTTTTTATTTTTATCTTGTTAAAATTTCATTTCCTTTCATAATTTATATTAGTTTTAATTTATTTTTTATTGGTTGCAAATTTCACGTGGTTGGTTTTAGGTTTAACTTTTCAATTTGGTTATGTTTTGCTATTATGTATAAAATTTCTGCTGAACGGGGAAGTGTATGATCCTTAAAATATATTTAGCCCTAATTTTGCTGCTCCTAATTCAGCAACAGCTTTTGAAATCATAATAGGTCTTCATTTTAGTCCATTGACTCTTCTGGTTTCCTACATCCTAAAGTTCTAACTCTGTTTCATGCTATACATTCGCTTATTTAATTCTAGTACAATATACTTCTCCATCATTTTTTATATTGTGTTTCTTGAAATCTGGTTTAAATCTTCTAGTTTTGTTAGTGGTATAATTTAGTACTATCAATTTTATTATACTGTGTATTTTTTTCATTTTATTACACTATATATATATATATATATATAATATATATATATATATATAATGTATTTAAAAGAAAACGTTAGATATTTTTGTTTCAGTAGTATTTTATTTGGATGCTTATATTTTGTTTTAAAAGGCTTCCCTTTCATAAAAATTTTTTTCAGCTACATTCCAGTACTTCAAAATTTTCTATACAATTGTATTGAAAGGAACGTTGAGATATTTATTTACATACACTTTTTATTCATACCATATTTTTTAAACGCTATTGTAACCACAGTTGGATAATATAAATCGTTTTCAATGTAAAAAGAATGAATACATTGAAAATTTCAAAGTGAGCGAGATACGCGAATTTGAATCAAAGATGAATTGACAAAGTAGCTTCAGTCAAATGAGCAAGCAAAAAGTAAATATTTTTAGTATTAATCTTTTAATTTCTAAAACTAATTTACACTGAGAGTGGGAAGATGGTTTTTCTGTAAAAAAAAAATAATTAAAAAAATGCTGAATCTGTTTTCATTTCAATTCTTCAGTATTACAAAAATAAGGAAATCATTTTTTAAGGAACATTAAATAAAATCTGAAATATACTATTAACTTAGAAATTCAGTATTTCTTAAAGTTTATATATATATATATATATTCCTGCATGTCTTCGTACTATGCAGTAGTTTTTCCCCATGCATTTTTTCTGTTTGACTTATATAATGATAATCTATAATTATCCTCTTTTATAAAGCACTGAATAATTTTCACCACACTAATGCTTACACAAGATGAATGAGGAATCAGAGATCCCTTATACCTATTTATACATGTAAGTTGCAAACAAACCTATTCACAAAATTAGCTCTTAAATCGAAAAAAAAAATATTTCAGTCAAAATTTGGCGAATTCTAAGTTTGAATTACAAAAATTACAGTAGAAGTTATAATTATTTCAGTTTACTAAAGAATGTGTGCTAAATAGGAACTTACATTTAAAAAAAAACATATTTGCTTAGGTTACTTCGAGAATGTAATACGCATAAATAATACAACATTATAACTGAAAAGTTAGGGTGTCTTGCAATTATACACTGCATTTCATGAATTATATACACCATAAAACATAGGATATAGGCACTATTAAAATAAGCATCAATTAAAAGATGCTAGTATGTTTATGCTTTTAAAATATATTCAAGTAACATAAGCCAGTAAGGCTCTTCAAAATGTAAATTTGACCTATACTTTGCTATGCAATCGTAACTGGCTTAACCCGAGGTAATGCTCTTAAACCCTAGTTTTGTTGGTCCATGTATGAATATTAGGGGACAGCTGGATTTACTTACACCGGCGAAATAATGGAACACTGCCAGTGGAATACTGTACTATATATTAAGTGAGAAAGGAGGGTGGTCATGTGTTGTCCGAAATGACTCCATCCATTGTCCGAAATGCACCCTAGTCAGAACGAGGTAATTGTGACCAATGTCATGTTGGAGAAATGGTTGAGCTTAATTAAAGTGGTAATGAATTAGAGAATAATGTTGCATTACTACTCTTATAAAAGATATTTGTCTAATAAGCGAGCAGAATACATATTGAGAATTATTAAACACAATAATAATTTGTTGTTTGATATTTTTTTTAAGACATGGAGAGTGAAGAAGCTTGAGATGCATAAATTGTGTTATAATTAAGGGAAGTAATGTATTATTGAATAGAAAATATATTAAATTTTCGAAAAAAAAGCTAAATAATGTAATGTTAAATATTTAATTTTAATTAAAGTAATTTAATCAGAAACACAGTTTATAAAAATTGGTTACCTTTTTAGAAGCAGTGTGTTTTGATTTCCACAAGTTTTGTAAGCACTATAGGCATTTTTGCCTTTTAGGGTATTCGTACACCTTCAAAACGTCATTTTCATCGAAATTTTTCATTTTTAAATTTCGATGTTGTTTTAAAATTAGAACGTTTTTCCTTAAAATGGTGTTTAAATTTTGTTTCTATCTTATTTAGATCTTAAGCTATGGGGAACTGAATTTTACTCGATAGCTACTTTTTGAAACCGGAGGTACAAGTCTACATCCCGGAAGTTGAAAAAAATGCTTTTACATTTTTATTTTTCAAAGTATCATTTAAATATGCAATAGTAGGAAATTTATACACTTTAAAATATGAATTTGAGTTTTCAGAATCTTCAAAAATGTAATTGGCAATATGTTTTTACTTATATTTTTATCCAGAATCTGGCAAGGAAAATGGAAATGTGTTATTGTTTGTTTGAATTTATTGGCGATAACGTAGCTTCTTAGAAGTTTCTGTTAAATCATTTTTTATTGCTGAAAACTTAATTTAAAAAAAAAAAATTAGAATGGGTAATGCGAAACGTAGAATTAAAGCAAGAAAAAACATCATTTCCGTGGTAATGGATCTACCAATAAGCTTTCCAAAAATTGCAGCTCAACATCCCCCAACGCCAGTTCTTCAAAGATTAAAATGCTTGCTGTTTTTGATGAAGAAATGGCGCAGTAATGAACGTAAACCACTTACTGGAAAAGCAGAGATATAGATATTGAAACCCTCTTAAATTTGTTTTTACAACTTCGTTGCCAAGATGTTTCCAAGATGGATTAATGCTCTCTGAAGATTCCATATATGGTTTATGCTCATATTTTGTTATAAAGTGAAAAAATTGTGACTTTTATTCATGGGTTTCTAGCTCAAAGAAAACTTTAAACTGTCCTGAAATAAATACAAGATTTGTTTATGGTATGAGAGAAATTGAGAAAGGTTTTTCTACAGGTTTAAATTATGTGCTATGTTAAGTTTACCCAGGCTCAGTAAAACTGCATACACTAATCATGAAAACAAACTCATGTCTGTGATTTCAGAAGTTATTGACCTATAGATGTAAAAAACAGCTTCTGAACTACTAGTGCTACATCCTTCTAAAAATAAAATAGTTGAATGTGGCGTTTCATTTGACGGAGCGTGGAAGCGTAGGGGCTACACTTCCATGAACGGTTGTGTCACAGAATTGTCAGTTGACACTGGTAAAGTAATTGACATTGGAATAATGTCGTCATATTGTCCAATGTGTAGAAAGATTTCTAAAATGCCTAAAAGCATTGAATCGGAAACTTTTGCAGCAGTTCACGTATGCCATAGTAATTTTCAAGGTTCTGCGTTAAAAATGGAAGCTGTTGGTGCAACTAGAATCGTCCAACGTTCTATTGTGAAGCGATGCCTTAAATATGCACAATATTATGGCGACGGGGATTCTACCGGCTTTATCAGTGTCAAAGATACTTATGAGAAAGATAGCATCACAAAATATGAATGAATCGGTCGTGTTCAAAAGAGAGTAGGTGCGAGTTTGCGCAAATTAAAGTAAAAAAAAAATAAAAACCTGTCTGGTAAAGGCAAACTCTCCGGTCTTTTTCAAAATGTTATTGCGGCCCTGTTTCATTGAACATCAAGTGTTGAGAAACCCATGCATGGTTAGAGCCCTATCGGTAAATATAGTTGGTGCTACTACCAGAGAGCAATACCAGCCAAAAGAAAAATATAAAGGTTTATCCAATGAAGTACTAAACATGATTAAGTCTACGTATTTAGGTTTATGTACCAAAAGAGCTACTTAATAAATGCCTGCATGGCAAAACACAAAACTCAAATGAGTGTTTTAATGACATTATATGGCAGAGACTACTGAAAGAAATTTTCTTGTGCCTAAAAACTTTAAAATCTGGTGCATTGGATGCACTGATACAATTTAATGATAGGTACAATGGATGCATTGATATTTAAAAAAACGAATTTAATATAACTTCTGCTTATTTTACTTTAAAATCATATAAACATCCTGACATTAATAGAATTAATGATGTACAAACGACATTCAACACCAAATGTAAAGCAGCGTAGAAAAATTTTAAGAGCTATTAGGGAAAAAAATGAATATTTGAGAGAGTAAAGAAAATGTTATTTATAAATCAGGAGCATTTTAAGTATATCTAATTGTGTTTAATATTAAAAATGTCAGCTGATAGCTTATTTCTGATTTATTTCAAAATGGATTATTTTTAACGTTTTGGCATCTGACAAGGTAAATATCAGAAAAAGTTGTGAACCAAATTAGATTAAATTTTATTACATTTATTTTATATATTTAAGGAACCCCTATTACATTATAATTATATAGTAAATATGTTTTTAGTAACCAGGATATATATCATGTCTCGTTATATTTTTTAATGATTTTTCAATCTTCTTTTACTCGAACCTTGATAAAAAATGTAAAAATTGATTATCAGCAGGAAAATAGTACAAGCCCTAAAAACTGCTATGATGATCAACATCGAATTCACAGAAAAGTAATATTTTTGTTTCCATTTGAATTATGTGCGTTTTCTAATAATCAATTTATATTACTATTTGCACTATGTTTTTCTTCGTAATTTTTTTGTACTACAAGTAACATATTGAATGTATTATTCACAGTTTTTAGTTATATTTCATTAGTAAAACATATTTTAATACCAAATATTACAGTTTTTCAAAAAAAAATCTTTAAAGGTGTGCAGGTACTTTAAAAAGGTTTATAGTCTTGAGAGGATTAGAGTCTCAAGCTACTATAATTTGATGTTTCTTTCTCTTCTGCAAACAATCTTTGTATTCATATATATAAATATTTTTACTATATAAAACGTAGTGAAAACATAAAACTTAAATTATTCGTAAATTTTAGCCTTTTATTTAAATATATTTTAGTTGATCCTTCTTATGATATAAAAAAATGATTTATTTCATTAAACTTTTTATAGATTTCGACCATTTATAATCGATTACAGATATAATCCAAAACTTATAGTTTAAGTTTCTTTTTAAATGTGAGAATTTTCCTATAAAACCATGGGTTTAAAATAAAATTTAATTCACAAGTGGCATTTTGAATTTAATAAAACCGAGCGAAATTCGTCTGGGAAAAACCGGATATCTTTCACTAACATCCAGTTGGGCATTCAGTCTTTTTAATCTACAATAAACAAAGAGACTAAAATAACTTATGATTTCCAGAATTCTAATAGTTATGAAATATTTCCTTTTTTCATAAATGCTTTCATAAATTACGCTTTTTTGTGTTTAAGTCTTTGCCTGTATAATGAAAAACATGAATTATAAGTAACAAAAATTAGCGAAACATTCTACCAGAAAATAACATTTTAACCATGAGTAATTACTTTCTTTTTCATTATAATATTAAATGCTTTAATTTTTGATAATGAAATAAAATTTGCAAGAGGAGCGCGTAAGTTTAAAAACTATATGAACAAAAAATTAGCATTTAAATTTGTTTATTAGTATGACTTCCCCCATAAATATACCATGGAATAGTTAACGTGATGAAAAAAATTGTATGTCTACTTTAAAAATTTGCATTTATGTTAGTTCTGGTAGTAGTTTTACTAAAATTTTCCATTTTTACCCCATGAGACTATTTTTATTGCAAAATATTTGCACAAACTTATTTTTTTTCTTGAAGATTTCTTAAGAAATTTCCCAAGTTTCTTAACTACTTCTTGTGATTTTGTTTCTTGCTGCTTTTTTTTTATAAAACGGCTTCCGTTTTATTAACATCGCGTAAGTTCGATTTTCTTAAATCTCTGAGGATAAAAGGAAAAGAAGAGGTACAATTTTTTTTGAATAATTAAATAAATATACCTGCAAGAGAGATGAATTAATACCTATTCTATATTTTGTCGCTGATATTTGAAATTCTTCCAATTTATTTCTCTTTAGCAGCGCGAATGCTGCAAGCGCGATTTTATTTCACATTCTTAAATAAAAATATTTTAATTAAGTATTAAAGTATACATTGATGCTGCAATATAAGGTTTCCTATATTGGAATCGTTTATACTTTGAAGTAGCGCGCTTATCCGGAGTTCCAAACTCGGAACCTTTGGATCCGAAACCGAGTAACTTAACCACTACACCAAAATGATCACCATGGTGTGGAGGTTGTTACTGGCTTATATAGATGGAATCGCTACATACTCCCCTACCAGTGAGTTGGAGGTTAGGCGAACGAACGATGTAGTTGTTCTATCAAGCATGTTAGCTGCTGCGTCTCTAGTTGTGACGGCTTTGATGGTTGCGTCATTCGTGAGTGACGGCTTGAGGGTTGCGTCACCATGTGATGACTTGAAGATTGCGTCACTATGCGACGGCTTGAGTTGCATTTGCGGTGGATAGATGGCGCCACGACAGTTCAGAAGGTTGCCTTTTTCTGAGTTCAGCCAGGGTGACCAATGAAGTGGCGCGCTTATCCGGAGGTCCAAACTCGGAACCTTTGGATCCGAAACCGAGTAATTTAACCACTACACCAAACTGACTACCATGGTGCGGAGGTTGTTACTGGCTTATATAGATGGAATCGCTACAACTTCCTCCATTCATATATATATTAAATATGTCTGATCTCCTATAAAAATGGTAGTTTTCATAACAAAAATACACCTAAAACAACCATGCAGACATTAAAATGTCTGTATCCAAATATGGAATACTTGTTTTGATTTGATAAATAATTAGTTTGACAACTTTTATAATGTAATAAATTCAAGTAAAGCAGATGTGAGGATAAATCTCATTTCAAGGATAATACAAAATAAGCGCTAAAACTTACTCCGCTATTGCATATTACTCAAATAAAATTAGTTCCTTGTTGTCACGTGATTTCACATATAGTAAGAAATAATTTATCTCTTGAATCTCTTAGTCATTTACGTTTTCTCATTAAAATTGAAAGATAACTTGTTTATTGGAAAAGTAGCTATGAAATTCTTGCAAAAACATTAAAAAAATTGGAAAGAATGTAGCAATGTAAATTTGATTTTACTGGAAACTCTATAGAAAATTAGATAAATTAGATTGTCTCACCCTATATCAGCGGATGAAAGATATTGATAAATTAGATACATGAATTACGATTATTTAGTTATGACTAATGTAATTTTATTATGTTATAAGAAGAAAAGGCAATATTATAAAGTATAAAATACTGCTGTAAAATTAGTTTAAACAATAAAATATCGGCATAGAATTTGCATAGATACATCACAACATTTATTAACTTTTTTTTCAAAATTTAAAGGTAATGGTTAGAAAATTATTAACAAAAACCTTTATTTATAATTGCTTTATTTCTGTTTTTTTTAAAAAATTGATTAGAGTTGTTTCATGATAACATTTTATCACTCTGTTTTGTTTTCTGTTATATTTTAAAGAATACTTTGTTTATTTTAATGTTAGAAATTGATAACGATACATTTTGTTATTCTCACAGTTTCAGATAATTACCTTACGAGGACACACACACAAAGTATATCATACATTTGTGCTCAATAAAATTTTCTGAAACGCATATTTCCTTCGCTTCAGTAGCACCAAATTGTCAAACGTACGCATATTTATCTCTAGCAATGTTTTCTTAACAGCCCCACTCCAAGTTGTGAACCTAAACAGAGATCAGATCTCCCATCAAACAGCACTAATTCAACCATACGATGGATTCCGTATCAACGAAATGTGTTTGTGCACGAGCCCCAAGTTAGTTTTATGAGAAAAAGATAATCTACGGGGCTTTTGATGTTAGTTGTTTGTTTTTAATGTCCATGCTTCAGGAGAGGGAAGGTTTTATAATAGGAAAGAATGACATGAGGAAGCGGTGCTGCCAATACGAGCACTTCAGTAGGCTCTAAATACCTATGACGACTTTTATTATTGCCGAATGCACTTTTAATGAGAACTTTTCATCTCTTCAGGGACATCCAGTAGCGTGTGTGAATCAATTATAATCTAAATAGAGGAAATGGTAACAAAATGTATTCATTTTTCCCTTAAAAATGAAGCTTGTAGATAAGCTTTTAATCGTTTTGTGGACATGAAAAGATAAGTATTGCATTCTTGTGGAAATTTATTTTATTATGATCGAAAAATATTTGTAAAGGGGAAAGATTTCTTCATAGCACCCCACATTTTGGTGATATTTTATATGAGCTTAAGTCCTTTCAAAATTACAATGCTTAACTATCTAATTACATTAAAACATGTACATGAGTTTTCCCCTACATTTAAATAATTTTAAATGAAGAAAATATTGAATAAATCTTTTTTTCTAAAGATTCATAAAATTAGAAAATAAATTATAATTTACAAATATTAGTAATTAATATTGTAAGAGTACATTGAAAACCGTTTAACACAAAACTATGGAGATTGAAATATTTTTTCGTGTTAAAAGAATTTCGAGTTAAAAGATATTGCAAAAAAACATATATTCAACAAAATTAAGTTTAATAGGGTACATTCTATTAACATAGATATGAATGTATGCATATATTTAATAAAAATACATGAAACAAAACATTCACAATGAAATTTAGTGAAACGTTTTCAAGGTCTTGAAAAAACAAAACATTTATTGAGTTTGTGGAAAATAATCTGAGTATACATATATTGTATTGTCTTTTATTAGCATTAAACTGTTAACAGATTGTTCAAAGCCGACCATTTTGTTATTCATTTCACCATTCGAATGTGAGTTTGTCGTCACGGTTGCATTATTTCGTGTTAAACGATATTTCGTCTTAATCGTTTTAGCGTTATATATATTTTGCTGTACCAAAAATGGCTAATTTACTATCGTCGATTCAAACAAATATGGGCAATATTTCTTCTTTCTGAAAGGTATTTTCACATTACTACATTAAAGATTCGTTCTCTCTTGAAAACTGTCAAGTTTGCCATAGTATCAAAAGAGAAGAAATATTATTACAAATACCTATAACATATATTATTACAATGAACTGAAATACGGTGAGTATATTAGATCAAATTGGGTTTGATACCATTTTATTAAATAGGAAAAATTTAATTCTGAGAGTCAACTAAGAAGAGATGTTCTTATAGACCTGCAATTGAATTGAGGTATTTTTATAATTTAAATATTAATAATGTGTGATTTTAAGGTTAGTTTTTTTAATATTAAGTAAACTACTTTCATATTTCTGATGAGGTAGATTCCAAGCTTTATATTTTAACTTCACATTTGTAACAGCACAACATATTAATGCCATTTTACTTAAAGTATTCCGTACTCTTCAAAATATTTTCTCCTTTTTTTAATTAGAAAACAGATACTTATATGTGAATATTATTTTATACAATTCCTTTTTGAAACATTTATTATGAAAAAAACACTAAACATTTTAGAAAATGTAATTAATTACTTTTTTCAATTAAACTTTATAAATTCACTAATACTTTGCATAATAAGTACTTGCATTTTTATCTTTTTAAATACATAAAACAATAATTCTATTTTTAAAATTATAACAGAGAAAACATTTTTAATTCTCTTATAGCTCTTTCTGCTAATAGAATGTGTGTGACTACTCATTTTTATATTCATAACTGCATAAAAAGGTGGAAAAAATTCAAAATTGGAAAGCTGTCAAAATAGTTTATCGCATAGAAATAATTGCATTGCAACTAATTCTTTCTTACTTTTTTTCTACTTGTCCCTCTCACTCTTGTCCACCCCTAACTTTGAAAATGACAATTATCTGCCAAAGAATCTTTATTACCTATAAGTTTCATTTCTTTGATATGAAAAGAAGTTTCAGAAGGGCATAGCTACATAATTAAAATTCCAAATATTGGAAAACTCTCATTAAAAGTTACAGTGAATAAATATACAGTTATGTTATATCGGAAGTGATTCATTACTAATAATTTTATTTAAATAGGTTTTCTTTTCTTTTTTTTTAAATGTGTAAAAGTTTATTGAAAAATAACTGGAGAGATAAAGAAAAAAAATTTAAAAGAAAAATCAACAGATGTGGCTTGCATTACATATTCATGTGAAATTTTCCATCATATAAAATATATAAGTTCATTAAAATGGTGTGCATTGAATACAAATCGAAATATGTGTATTTGATTGTTGAATCCATTAATATGAATTTACATTTTAGAATATGATCTTACTATATAATGCCTTAAAAAAAGAATATTGCATAAAATTTTTATTGCAATATATCTTTAAATCCAATGGGAAATTATAAATTATTATCTAATATATGAAGAAGTTTCATGATGTATTTGCGTTAATATAACTTCGGGTATTGAAATTAGCAAATTTAATATTTATTCATACATTTCCTCTTAGACAACTATTAAAAAATAAGTATTTTTTTCTGAATTAATTAAAATGTATTACTGTCACTGTCTTAAATATGCGAAAAATGGAATGGTGGAAAAAACTTTTGCATAAAAGTATAGGTAAATATAAAAGCAAACAATCGCGGCAAAGAATGAATTTTTAAATACAAAATACTCTATTTAAAACACATTAATAAATCCAATAGTAATTCCAAATGAAATCAAAATCAGAAAAATGTGTTTACTTATTCAATTCTCGTGCATAATTAAATGAATTGATTCTCTTAATTATTCTAATAAAAATGCTTTTATTTATTTAAAAACAGTACAAATAATTACTTGAAAAACCACTCTTTCTTTTTCTTAAAAAAAATTGATTCCTGAAAAATGAAAGTAAATGGTAGATTTGATTAAAATAAAATTTTCTTCTTTCATCTAGTAATATAATATAATTTTTATTTTATTTACCTTTGAAACGAAAAATTTTTTAGAAGAATAGTTTATATAATCACTGGGAATACATCATTATATCAATAATAAGGATAAACAGGATGTTTATATATGATTTGTATTATGTATACAATTGCATTTCCGGTATTTCCGGTTAACAAAATAAAACATTAAAATTTATTAAACCCCACTTAATTGAATTACAATAGAAAAATTATAATGTAGAAAATGTTTCTTCATTGTTGTGTACGCTGGCTTTTCAAAGTGTATGCATAAGATTTTGGAATTTGATGGAGCGTGTTTTAAATATTTGGAAGAAAACAATGAACTACCCAGTGAGTGCTTGGGACTCAAGAATGAATTTGGCTATGGGATATAGTTTTTTTTACCGGTACTATGGGATATTTAAATAATTTAAATTTAAGATTAGAAGAAAAAATTAAAAAAAGAAACGAGTCTTACAGTAGTCGCATATGATGTGTAACATCTGACTTGTTATCATGGTAAATACGCAATAGTGACTTTAATCCTGAAAGAAATGAATCGGTTATGACTGGAAATAATTTTCTATCGAATAATTATATCTTTAATGAAAATTTTATTTAATTAACACAAGGAGTAATGCAGTTTCTTATCAAAAATATTTATTATTGTTCAATTTTGGGAAGAGCGGAGACAATAGATTTATGAAAACTAAAGTATGACACATATACTTGTGATTTCAAAGTATTTAAAAATCGTTGAAAAACGGCGTCAATAACAGTACCACTGTTAGTTGTCGAAACATTTCGATTAGTGTTCATTTCGAGCTTGAGTTCATCTTTCAGAAAAGCTATGAGCGGCTCAGCTTCTGGCAAACTGAAGTTAACGTTAAAATCACCACTCAAAATCATGGGAAGCGAGTGATAGTCTTTTTTTAAAAAGAGCAGAACCACCTTCGGTATACAGTAAAAGTACAAAATGCAGGAAATCTTTAATTTTTTTAACTGTTTGATTCGGAGAAATGTATGCGACCACCAAAATGCAAGACTTGCTGGTATGTGCGGTAGGCGGGCGTCTTAATTGCTACTACAGTTGTACCCCCAGACGAGGCTAGCGAAGAGACACCGTCATGCGCATGCTTAAAAATTAGAAATATTAGAGAAAATTAAAAATACCCATTTACTTAATTAGTTAGTTTTTTTTAATCGAGAAATATTTTTTAATCACAATTAAAAATATTATATTGACAATGACAGGAATTAACCTCAAAGTATGAAAATGATAAGCACTTAAATATTTATTCAAATAATTCCATATTACTTACTCCTATTTTTTTTAAGAATGATGAGCTTTGTCAGACGCTTACCAGGAAATATAATTATTAGTATATAGTTTACACATATGTAAATATATCCTCAGATTTCACACACAACGAGCCCTGAGACTTTGACAATTGAGCGTAAGAATCACAAGTTTATTCTGGATGAAGTCTAATAAGACTTGCTGGTATGTGCGGTAGGCGGGCGTCTTAATTGCTACTACAGTTGGACCCCCAGACGAGGCTAGCGAAGAGACAGCCCAAGGCGCTGAATTGGTCAAATCAAAAAGCGCGCTTCCCCCGACTTCCTGTTACGCATTTCCGTCCCTTTTCACAAAATCACTCCAACAAATATCCAGCAATCGAGAGTAAAGATGTTACACATCAAAAATTGTACTTTTTCTATCCCCTCAAGTATCTTCTTTGAAGAACAAAATTTTGCATTTCTTATTTTGCTTTTGGAGAAAAAATATTAACAAATTTCACATTAATGCAGGAACTATCTACCAAAGTTAATAATGATCCGAGTTGCAGTAGATTTAAAAAAAAATATACATTTTGCAGGATGTATTTCTGTGCTAGTTTTGATGCATTTCTAGGTGATTAAAAAAATGCTGATCTTTTCAGTTATCCTTTTTCATAATTTGTCTGCAAGATTTTATATGTTACCCACTTGTTTAATAATAATGTATAATTAAATATTTAAGATAACTCATTTATATTTAATACAAAAACTAACAGATTGAACCTGTAAAAAAATTAACAATAAAACCTAAATTTGGACTTTTGTCTTATTTATTATGTTATTTTTAAATTTCTACTACTTAAACTTGCATTAAAAATATGCTATTTGCTTAAAAATTCCACAAGAATCCTATAAGTAACATTTTTTCAAAATTTCATACTCTTTTATTTGTTAGAGAAGTTTGAAATGTAGCACGCATAATTATATATATATATATATATATATATATTATCAGATAGTGTCACCCTTCCCAAAAAGGTTGGTCGCCCTGCTGAGCAACAATTATTTACAAATACAATCTGGTTTTAAAGAATTATTAAATTCATTTTCAAACTGTTGTCACTTCGAGAGAAATAAATTCTTAATTTTAAAATTGGTAAAGAATATTTCCTCTCACTCTTCTTAACGTTGCTAAGCCTTTAAACACACATTTGTATCTTTTCATTTATATTGATGCGCATCAGCCTGTGTTAAAATGTAGACCTACATAAAAGAAAACAGTCCTTTCATTACACTACTCTAATTTATTTTTTGGATGGTTTCCTTATCATTAAAATGTGTTGGCCCGCTTTCTTCACTTTTGGTTTTATAAAGAAAAAATACAAATAAATATGGTCGTGTTGATATCCAGTTGTGTTTATTTTTAATATATAAGCCTTCAATATACTACAATATATATATATATATATATATATATGTTTTAAGTATACAATATATAATACTACAATTATAAGTCTTCAATATTATACAATAAAAATTATTTCAGTGTATAATATTTTGATGTTGATAATGTTTACATTACAATTGATTCAAAATAAGGATAAGAATATATGCTATTACCGAATGTAGTTCTTAAGAAAACTTTTCCTTTTGAGACATCTGGCAGAATATCTTCATCAATTACCAGAACCCTAGCTTATATAAAGAGGATATTAAAAAGCTACTCAATTATCTCTGAAAACGATATCGCTTGTAGATGACACATTAATTTGTTTTGTGCTATTATTAAGCAAACGCTTTTTGCTTGCTTCAGTAAGCAGTTATATTTGCTACAAGATTTATGACTGTTTTCTCTCTTCAAGCCAAGAAAGAAATGATGTTGGGAAAGATTGTTCTAATTTCTTTTTAGACCTTTGCACAAATATTTTAACAATTAATATATGTATTACCTTAATATTGACTGACTTTCTTAGAATTCTTCATAAAGAAGTAAATTAATATTACATTATTTAGTTTTGATATTATTATAATATGAAATATAAAGTAAAGAAAGAGAGATTTGAAAAGAACCAAGAAAATGTTTTCATCTAAGGAAACATGAACTTCTTGGAGACTGTTCGTCTCTAAAAAATAATGGTTATGATAGGAAAATCAAGGTACAAGTTGTTTTTTACAAATCAAGGGTTTTATTCCGGTAGCCAAAATACGTAAATATTAAAATTAATGTTGAATCTGCTGCGGTTCAAAGCTATCACGTCGTCATGTTGTGGAAATGTAGAGAGTGGATTGCCGTCTCAGATCATCCTTGTTATAAGATAGTAAATTTAATTGATTCTTTTAAGCCATTTCAAGGGCAATGGTTAAAAAGATAAATTACCTTTTAAAATATTTTTTATATAAAATCTACGAGAAATGCGGTCTTTAGCTCGGTGCTGCCAATAGGCCAGAGAAATAAAAATCGATCTTCTGCAAAAATATTGTTACAAATCTCATAGTTTTATACAATTTTTTAAAAAGGTGGTTTATCTTTTAATCACTGGTCTTGAAAGGGTTTACGGTTTCCCTTGTGTTGATGTGCGGTGGTAGTTCAATCCCACCAGACCGGATTATGAATTCTAAGCCTTTTGGGTGAGCTTGGTTTACTTGGTGGATTACCAGTAGCCATTATATTAACTGTATTAGCAATAATATTCAATAGGAATAATTTCCTTTCCTTGAAATCAGGATTTATTTATAAGGAATAGAAGGAAAATGTTTAAGCAGGAAGTAGTTGCGTCTTTAAAATTATAAATCTGAATTTTTATTTTGCGACAAATGTTGTTTTTTAAAGTTTATTTTGTGCTTCTTTATTTCCGTTTTTTCTTTATATACTTACTACATATCTGCAGCTGATATTTTCTGTATATCTTCCTTTTGCAAGAAATTTGAATAAAAATTTTTCTCTTTCCCTGCAGTTTTTTTGTTGATGTTTGGCCTTAACTTTTAAATGTTGTACTTTAAACTACATAATACCTGTTTATAAAGGCCTTCTGTTAAATATTACTTTCTCCAGTACAACCATTTTTACACTTTTGGCTGAGTGTGAGGGTGGTTGGTTGCTGGAGAGCCAGTTTGTAGGCCCAAGTTGTTAGTTTGGCTAGGTCCCTTTATTTCTCGTGTTGCTACCAACTACTATGTTAATAAACAATGAATCAATCAGTGCCATTGAAAAATGTCTTAAATTTTAGAAAATAACTCATATCATTAAAGTGAAAAACGTTGACAAAGATGCCTCTGATTATCTTTAAGTAAGTTTATAAGGTACTTTATTGAATTAAAATTCCATTGCTCGGAGTTCTTGAATTGGATTTATGAATGGACTGAGTATCTTGCTTTTGCAGATTAAAACAACTGATACTTCTGCAGACTTCACTTTCAAACAAATTTGAGTTCAAAGATCCAAAGGGATTCCAACACACTCACAGTTACTTGTTTCCAACGAGCAAGCACCCAGAATGAGATAGCTCCTATTCATATATTGGGAGGACAACCTTTGACAGAACCTAGGCGAGAAGAAGTTGAAAAAATTGAACACAAGGCTCTCAAGCAAAATCTTCCAATTTCAACAACAAATTCCTCTCTTTGAAAGGTACAAAGTGACCAAGAGCTGAATGGTGATTTCAAGGATGTCCAATGGAAGAAATTCGAAGTCCAGTGATTTTCTGTTTTAACCCGAAACTTCTCGCACAGGGTATGTCATACCCACTGTCTAACTTTTTTCAGCGCTCCTTCTAAACTTTTTTTGGAAAATGGATAGTTTCTCGAGTATCTGACTTTAAGGTTATATCCTTTGAAGAGTCTTAGCTTGTAGGTGAATTTTAAATATATATTTTTGAACACAGCCTCTTCGGTTATGCCATACCCTGCGCGTGAATCGCCGTTACAGTTCTGAATACATGAACACGCTTTAAATCTTTCTTGTACTATGGCATACTGTTTTAGTTATGATGAAGAAATGTGATATTTAATTAATTTAATAGATACAGTATTTAAAGATATAGTACAAAAGTATTTTCGGACGAAGAAAGTCTATTTGCGGGGATGATGAGTAAGAATTGAAAAACGAATAGTATAATAGCAAATTTGATTTCTCTATTTAAATCAATCCAAATAATTTAACTGAGGGAGCAATTATTGTCCTTGATAAAATGACCATCATATTCAATGGCTCGAAAATGTAATCCTTAGCCTATGACAATCCTTTTTGCGTTGTTGAACGTTACGACAATAAACTCGCATATTATTTTGTTTAGTCCTCAGAAACCACCTACTAAACATCGAACCAGACGCTGATTTCTGAAGTGTTTTGAATTTCAATTTACAGAAGAATGTAAAGAATGTAGAAACCAGCAAGCAATGCTTCTACGAAATTAAAAAAAGTATATAAACAAAGCACTGAATACTCTTATAAAAATAACAGAAAAACTAAATTTAAGTGTGAAAAGTGTAATAAACATATTGTATCTCCTACTTTTTTCCCCTTTCCACCTTTGTATACAAATTTTATGGTAAAAACCGAATATAAAACATTCTTGGGTATGAGATACCCAGTGCGAGAACTTTCATTCGTTTTTTTCGCGCGAGTGATGCCGGGTTGAAAAAGGCTTCTTCAACTTTTCAAGAGAGACAAAAAATGAAAACGCCGAATCTCGCTTGGTGATCTGCACTACCTCCCAACGAGAGCCACACTACACATTTGATTTCGGTTAACACTCAATTTCAAAACACATTGGTGACTCTATAAAATAGACCCTTTCCAATCCTGTTACCTCCCAAACTATGTGTGTGTTCCCAACATTGAATAAATGTCTAAATACCCAGGGAGAGCAACTAAGTACTATGAATGTTTAAGTCTGTGAAAATGACTGTTTCAAATTCAGGCTTAAGCCATTTAGTTAACGCTACCTTGGACAATGGCTAGCTGTAGTAGTATTAATTAAGAATTATAAATCTTGAGTACATAAGATTTCGTCATGATCTTGTGAAACTACATGATTCAAAAGTGAGATATCGATTAAAAATCAAGAAATAAGTTTTAAATTTGTTTGCCAAATTGAATGTGAAAAGTCCTGGAATAACTTCTCTGAGCATTAAGTTGAACAAAAATACGTGATTTTTTTCGAATTAAGTAATTTCTAATTTACAACAGATAAAAACGACTGACCGATAAAGAAATGTCCTGTTGAGATAAAATTTGGTGGATGTGAAGGATATACATAGAAAAACAAACGCTTAAAATACCTAAACATCGAATGATTATTTCAGAGTTTGACCTTTATAAAATGAGGAAGTGATTGAGGCATTGATGCACCTTTGGTCTGGATGCAAGCTGTAGCCGGAGTGGCATAGACTAAGAAATATTCCGTATGGTGCAATGTGGAATTTCATGTCAATTGGGTGAAATCATTAACATTCTGAAAGGGTTGTAGTCACTTTCACATAACGTTCCAAATGGGCTGTATGTGAGAGAGATCTGGCGACCTAGATGGCCAAGGAAGTGTAGAGCAAGCTTCAAGACAATACAAAGCAACACGTGCCGTATGCGATCAGAAATTTTATTCTCATTTAGGGAAAAGAGGAGGAAAGAGATTGGAGAACATGAAAAGATTGAAACTTTTCGTAACATATGCAAATAGGAAAAAGAAGCGATAATATGAATTATTCATTAATTCTAAGAAACCCTCTTATTCTCTTTTAAGATATTATTATTTTTTCTCGTCTTTAAATAAATCTAGATTGATTTTTCTTAAAAACGCAGTTTCGAAAACCCTATAACTGAATTTGTCTGAAAAATATGCATTAGTTTTTAACAAGATAAAGAATATCATGCATTGTTCCTCAAAAACCATAAATTTGGACTAGTCTTTCTTTAGTAACAGTTAAATATAATAGCAAGATAAGGAATTGAGAATAATAGGAAAATAAATTATGTCTTATTATTTGCTTTGACAAGAAGACATTGAAAATTGATTTAGTGGTGGATTTGCATAAAATCTAATTTTTCTTTTGAGATATGGAAAAAAAATTCTATTTTTACTGTTTTTTTAAAACTAATTCGGAAAATGTTTAATGGAATTCTCAGCCGAAAAATACAACTTTGATATTAAATTATATTAAGAGACAGCAATGTAATAATAGAAATAAATGTATTTTTAAATTGAAAAATTGATTTTTCGAATGTAATGATATTCAATTCTAAGATATTTTAATTTACTGGTTCTATTTCCTAGAGTGAAAATAATATATGTCTTTTTTTATAACCGGATATTGTGTAAATAAATTAACTAGCTGAAACAATATAAAATATGCAAATAGGTACAGGATTAATTTAATCTTCTAGTACGGTCCAAAAAGGCTTTATTCAACAATTTTATCCAAAAGAGTTGCATTTAAATGAGACTAAAAAAGTGTTTATGTATATGTTACCATTAAAGTGTATAATTCAGTTATTTCATAGAAAAAATAGGTATTTGATGAAATAACTAGACTTCACTTAAAGGAAATAACAGATGAAAAATTTCATACTTCAGCTAGTTATTCTATGAAATAACTAGGTATTTTAAGAAACAACTAAAGAAAGACCGTTTAAGTGAAAAATAAACAGCCTCAAAGCTATTTTATAAATTAATTAATAACAAATAGCTAAAGTATCATGAAAAAATACATTTTATCCCTTTTGTGGAGGAATAATTGATTAATAATAAGGGAAAGCAGATGATATAATTTATTATTGCTAATATTGCTAAGATTAGTTAAGCAGAAAGAGGGAAAAAGAATATGTTGCAAAAATAAATTATATTTAAATATTATCAACAAAAATACATGCTGGGAAGAAAAACTGTCGCTTCATAAAAACATTGTGTAAACTTTTTTTACACAAAAATGTAAGATAATTTAATTTAAGTTTTGTGACCTTTATTTTACTTTTCATTATTTATTAGACTTAGAATTATTGTGATGACACTTTGGAATGCACTGTTTATTATTTTTGATACAAGCACGCTTTTTACTATTACACAATTTTTTTTACACGAGCACTGTTTAAATTCTTGTTCAGTACCTCAGGTTTGAGCTGTTGCCACAGATAGAAGCGTTGTGTCAAAACTTGGAACTTCTTCAATGATAATTAATTCTCGCACACGCATACTGAACTGATATCGATACAATTGTTTTATTTAGCCATCTCTAGTTTCTAATCGGAAACATCCTTCGCAAAGCAGCTAGAACCAGTTCAAAGATCTTTCTCGAGTGCCGTATTTCATATTTTAATGATCAGGTAATCGTTGTTCTATAGAATAGCTAGTTAAATCGCGCGGCGTAGAATACATTAATTTTATACACTTTAACTAACTTGTCCAGTTATTTTAAAAAATACGTAGTTATTTTATGAAATAATGGATTTCACACTTAACCGATAACATGTACTCTCTATAACAACAACAACAACAAAAAAAATGACGCACCAAGGAGTTGCCCAATTGTGATGAAATTTCGTATACAAAGACATTTGTGCCAAACATACCAATGATAAAAATTTGGTGTCCAATGAATGAAAAGTGGGAGCTACAGCACATCGGAGCGGTGCACTCGGTAGTTGTCGATAAGAACCGATTCTCAATCTGACGGTCAAAATTTCCATTGCATTGCGATTCTGGATATCTTTCAACGACTAAAAAAATGCCTCGCCGCAGGCTTCGAGTTCATTAAGAGCAACTGTCAGATTTTGAAAAAGAGGATGGATTGAAAGACGCAGGTAGGATAAATTAAAGAATCGCTCGTCATATGGGTCGAAGCGATGCGGCCATTAGAAGATGCTAGTAGGAATGGGTGGACAGTTACAGATTCAGCGTCATGATGGTAGCGGTCAACCTAGGGCCACGGCATATCGGGTGGACGATTGATTGACAGATCAGCTGCCACAGCATCTGATTCATCGTTATCAACCATCAGATGTGCGACCCGCACTGGAGAGTCCACCATGTTTATTCATAGACCAGTAATAGAGCAAAATTTACGATCGTACCGACTGCTACGCTACCTGCCATTCACGCCTGCACACTGTCGAGCCAGATTACAGTAGTGTTTGACTCGATCAGGTGAATCATGCTGACTGGGGACGTATAGTGTTTAACGACGAATCCCGCTCTCAACTGTGTTCTGATGATCATCAAAGACGTGTCAGGAGACACCCAAATCAGCGTACCAATCCTGATTTCACCATTGCGCGCCCCGAAGGCTCTCAACCAGAAGTTTTAGTGTGAAGTGCCATTTCCTTTGACAGTCGGAGCCCTTTGTTCGTCATTAGAGGCACACTTACAGAACAGGGGTACGTCGACGACATCCTGAGAACTGTTTTGCTACCGTTCCTTTTTGCACTACCCTAGAACTATTTTTCATTAAGATAATGCCAGGTCACATAATGCACGTGTTACTACGAACTGTCTTACAGCTTGTCAAGCACTTCCTTGGCCAGCCAGAGCGCCAGATGTCTCTTCAATCGAGCTTGTCTGGGATATGATGGGAAGGCGATTGCATCTTCTAGGGAATGTTGATGATCTGTCGTGACAATTGGAGCAAATTTGGCAAGAAATACCGTAGGAGACCATCACGGGCTTTATCTTTCTATGCCACGTCATGTGCAGCTTGCATCTAGGCTAAAGGTGGGTCAACACTTTATTGAACTTGTAAAATTTTAGCTTTGTAAAAGAAATCATTCAATTTTTTCTGAAATTTTAGTCATTTTCTATTCTGTACATAATCTTTCCACCCTCCATTATTTTCTCTAGACTGTATTATGTAAAATGAGTATTTCTTTAAAATGAGTAAACATTGATAATTTAAAGATTCTAAAAGCATCGTTTTATAAATTTAATGGGATTTTCTTGTCTGATTTGTATGATTTTTAAACAAAAATTGAATATTAAAAAAAATACGCAATTTTGTCGACGTCTTAACAAACTGGTAATATAATAAGATCATTAACAATAACTTTTTATTTAGAATTCAGTTAAAAGAACAATAGGAGAAATGCTTGATTTTTTAAACTATTCATTTAGTTATATCAAAGGAAATGTATTTTAAAATGTATTTTTTGCCCATTTAAAAAAATAATTTTTTTTTCTGTATGGAGCTGTATTTTAGTTACCTAGCCGTTGTAGACACGGCAAGTCATCAAACGTGTGATTCATTTCATGTTGGCACCACTATCTAGTGGGAGTTTTGATTCCAAATTTGTGGAATTGTTCCAATTTATTTTTCATATCAAGCTTTCGTCGGTTCTAAATATTGCCGTCATTTAATTTAGCAGAGAGTAACAGCGCCAAAGTAATACTCAAGATATTTTCTACATGTCATAAAATTTTGACATAATCATATGGCATGCGTGTGTACGATTTTTGCAACCAGAAAAGTATACAGACTCCAGCAGGGGTCAAACCCGCAATTTTAGGCTTAACGAAGCGGCACGGTATCTCTAAGCCACCGGAGCCGGCGTTATTATAAATTTTTTTTTTGGTACCTAAACTATAATTGAGACTTCAACAGGAAATTAGATTTTCCGAAAGCCTTATTTAAAAAAATATGGAAGTAAATTTCCACACATTTATACTTTTAAAAATTTGAATAATCAAATTATCGTTCCTTAACTTTTCTTTATATTGAAACTATCTCATTCCATCTGCACAACTTCATTTAACTTCCCTTTTAAAGGAAATAATTGGGTCGTAAAAAATAACAATTTTGAAAGGGAAAATTTTTTCTAATGCATTCCAATACAAATGGTTTATTACATTTGTATTTTGAAATTAGTGAACAATTAATATCAAGAGATATTTTTTTTTTGTTAATCAAAGGAAAACTACAAAAAAAGAATTAAAATTATAAAGAAAACTAGAATGCTTTATATTATGCACTTTAGAATCGAAGACATTCACAAATCTTTCAAAAGAAATAAATAAGATGGAAACTATATGAAGTACAAAAACAATTTAAAAAAATAAGTTAAATAAATTTAAACACAATTTTATTCTCTGGGTTTTTTCAGAATTTAATCCAATACAGTTAAATGGATTTATTCAGTGAATCTTATTTTTTAAAAATCTTTTTATAATACATTTTTTAATAAAATTTTCTTTTGAACTGTTTTTATAATCATAGTTAACGTATCAAAATATTTTTTTGTCAAATTTATTTGTTTTAATATCACAGCAGTGTGAAACAGTTCAAATGCAGTAATGAGATATGCATTAAAATATTTGCATAATGAAAGGTTAAATTTTGACTTTTAAAAATTCATTAACTAAAGGCAATTTTGAAAAAAAATTATTATATTTTAATGAAAACTAACTTACACCAATAGTAGATGTAATGTTTCAACTTTAAATTTGCTTTACATTTATCTAACTACACATTTTTCTCTCTATATAAACATGCAATAAAAATGTGTTAAAGGTTAAAATACTGCAGGTACTCCCAAACTATAAGATATCTAAGCAATTTTAAATTATGTAAAATAATTAAAAACTCCTAACAATATTTCTTATCATATAGGAAAGCAAAATTTTTTACGACGTCTAGCAAATGACTCATTTATAGAAATAAAAATAATACTACTAAAAATGAAAAATATTCATATAAATGCTTTCTACTCAAAAGAATAAAAATCATTATCAAATCATTCATGTTCAAGATTTTATTTTTTCTTTTCATCCAATAACAAAATTATATAGCCATCAATATTGCTTAAAATAAACAAATTCAAATCAAACATTTTAGTTTGTGTCTTTTTTCTGTGCTTTCTCGCATTTTCGAACTTGAAGTAATATAATAACATCATCATTTCCATATCATTCACTTTATTCTTACATAACCTCAAGAAATTTGTATAATAAATTGTAGGATTATATTATATTAAGCAAATTATGATATTTTTGCGTAATGGGTGATATTTTTTTTAAAAAAAAGTCAGGACAAGTTTACACGATGTTAACTAACAAGTATAAATCCATAATTTTAGATGGAATGAACAATAAATTCCACATAACTAAAAAATTAAGTAACAGAGGTTAAACGAGACATAATTTCTGAATGAAGACGATACATGATACACATTTCAAGAAAAAAAAGTTGATTCAGAAACAGAATTAAGAACAAAATGCTACACAGAAAATAAAAGCAGTAATTGTTGCTCTAATGCTTAGGGAAACAAAAATATCATTGATTCGTGGAAATGGTACAAAAAAAGCCAATTAAGAAACATTATCCAAATCAAACATTATCCGTTATCCAAAATATCCCCAATTATCCACATATGTTGCGTCTCTCTCAATATATGTTGATATCTTTCTGATGGCATCAAATTAGTTAATAATCTCAGGTTATTGTATACATGGAAATGTCTTCTAACCAATCATATAGTTGAAAGAAAAGTTGGATATAGTGATATATAAATCTGTAATGTAACGACTTATTATGCTCGTTCAAGGAAATACAGACATATAAATAAAAGCTTGTTTTTTGAAATTGCTTAATTTGGCTGGTGTGTATGTGTTAAATGATTTTTTTAAAAATATTTGAATTACTGTGCAGTACTAGTCCAAAAAATTACATTAGGTAAAAGCTTAACCATGTTTAAATTAGTAATTACGTATAATAATGAGTAACTGGGATTAATACTTAGCTATATTTCAACAAAAGTTTTTAAAGCTTCTCTTACAAGTAATGTTCTATTAGTTTATTAAAAGTTTATGATATTGAGTTCAGGCAATTCATTAACATAGAGTTGAAGATTGGAATTTTTTTTGAACAAAAAATTGAGCTTATGCATATACATATTCATCAGGTGCAACAAAATGTACACTAAATAAAAACAATACATTCATTAGATTAAAATGTTTTTTAATTATTTGATTTATATGGAAGGATCAACTAAACAAAAGCTCAAATTAGTGCAAATAATTTATTTTTCAACGATTTCTTAAAATAGTTATTAGGAAATCTGAAATATTATACCATTAAGGGTAAAAAATATCTCTAGATTTACAGCAAAGTACTAGACTCTTTCAATGTATAATGTGGTTCCACAACACTGTATTTCAGTATCTGTGAAATTAATGTTCCTGAATAACATCGCGCACCATCAAATATTTGGTATGATTTAATCTTAAATATCAGAAAAAGGTCTATTTAGATATCAAAAGCTGTTTCAAATTTGTATTTATTGGGAAATCTCCAATTTTCTAATGCTTCCAAAATATATTTAAAAAAAATATTGATAAAAAAATGATAGCTAAAATGATACTAATAAAAAATGATAGACAAAAAAATAAAATTTTTCTTTATTGTAGTTACAAAAAGAAACTATATTTGTAGATGAAAATAGCTTATTTACCTAACTTCTTATTATTTTATTTTAGTATATCAAAAGATTTTGAAATTTAAAACATATATATTTTTTAAATTAAATTATTTCAATTGATAAAGATATTTGGCAGAAAAATTTACATATTGACTAGATTAATTTTTTATTAAAACCAATAGATTTAAATATTTTTTGAGATTTAAGGCAAGTTAATTTTTGTTGTTACTTTAATTCTCTCTTTCTTCTTAAAAATTCCTCAATTTTAAACATAACTTGAAGTCACATACTTGCATTGAATAGTATTTTTACTATCCATAATGTAATTTTTATTTCAAAAATCACTTTAAAAATGCAAGAGAAACAGTATTTTAAATTACTTAACAGAAATAAATTATTGATCAAAAATTGAAAGAAAAATTTAAAAAAGTGCTCAACGTAATTGCTTATAATGCAGTGCTTCTCAAACTTTCAATATTTCCGACCCAATATTCTACCAAAATTTTCTTCACTTCCCCCTTCCATACAATAACAATGTATTGAATTCAATAATAATACTTTGACACTCAATCTACGATACGATTTTAACCTCTTAAGTCCCATCCGTGTTTATAAACGTCTCGCTCGATCAAAGCGTTAATTTCCCAGACGTATATATACGTCTTTCCGAATTATGATCTTTTCTGCGTACTGTTATCCAGAAAATTATTCTAAAGGCTTTTGAATGCAATAAAAGGACTTTGTCAGTGTGTGGTTGTGATGGATTTACTTATTTCAGAGGATTTGCTTATTTATTCCTTTTCTCCCCCGCTCCGTTCCAATACATCACATGATGGAAAATGGGGGCTTTGGGAACATAATCGCATCACTTTTAATCGGCAGTTAAGGGAATAATTATGAATCTTACAAATTATCAAGATAAACGTTAATTTTTGTATATAATTTTATATATGGAAAACCTATGAGGTCACACACTGGTAATTATTCAACTTGTTCATAACCTAGTATTGTTAAATTAATTATAAAATACATAGTGCAGTACTGATACATTTATAAGTATGTTTTATCAGTGTAAATGCATATTTTACTTTTTATTATATCAGAATGTATTTTATTTTGCTTCCTTTCAGTAAATTAATATTTTTAAAATAATCTTTTGTTTTCGACTTTTCAATGTGCTCGAAGCGTGGCCCACAGTTTGAGAAACGCTGTTATAATGTCTTGAATTATTCATCAAACCCCTATGCATTCTTTTAATTTGTCCCAATAACCATCTTTAGGAAGCTTTATAAATTGTAATGCCCCGATACTCCAATGATAACAATTTTCTTTTAATTTGGTGGTCTAAATTACTTTTAAAACATGCATCCAACACTCCGGAGGGGAAGCGATCATGATTTAGTTAACTCCAGTCGACACAATTTAACCGAAATCGTGTTTCTCCCAGTGTGAATATTAGTGGGAAATTGCGGTCATAAAGCAGGATTTACGTGCAGAGGCGAGATAATGAAACTCCGGTGAAGAGAAGACTTGGACTACATTAAGTGAGCATAGAGACCGATCGTTTGTTCCAGACTCCCATTCATTGTCCAAAATGCGCACGGGTTAGAGTGCTGTGATAGAGATAATTCGGAGCAGCGTATCACGTTAGAGAAATGTTAGGTTGTAATTAAGCCAGAAACTAATTGTACTATTATCACTGTTTTACACAATTGGTAGGATATTGGAGATGAAAACGCTGTTCTTCATTGTTCAGTTCAATTGACCGCTTGGTTTTTAGTTTTGCTTTTATACACATATAAATCACATATTTTGACACTAAACAAAAAATTAGATACCAATAGTCTGAGTTGTAGTAGTGCAATTTTGTAAAAAAGTATAAAATAATGCTAAAACTGTTTTTAAAAAGTTAAAAATATATGTAATTCCCCCAAAACAAAACTGTTATTGCTACAAACACACAAAAATATACATTCATAACAAAAGCATTCTTTTTTTAAAAAAAAATAAAACTCAAAATTAATGTGAATATATTTGTATCATTTATATATAACTGAACTCCGTAGGCCTTGGCCTTTGAGGACCAAGGGCTACTGTGTCTGTCGCAGAAAACGTGACCTTAGGTGCTGGGGTGCATGTGCAGATGTTTCAGTCAAGGGGACAATCTGACGCGAATCCTTAGTGTTCAGTTCCCAAGCAAGCTTGATACTCATTTATCGACCCACTGAAGGGATGAAAGGCGGAGTCAACCTAGCACAGTCCTGGGATTTGAATAGCTAGACCTGCGGCACAGAAGCAGGATACACTACCACTCAGCCACTGGGCTTCATCATTTATAAATACAGAAAAAAATATGGAAACTTTTTGCTCGATTGTTTTTAATAATGATGAAGAGAATCAAGAGAAACTCAGTATCGTAATGCCAGTACCAGTGATTAGATATTGTAATAGGACACTTTTTTCTTCAAATACAATATCATGTTACTAAAGCAAAATAGATTTTCGACAAAATATTACAGCCAAATAGAAAAATGTTATGAATATCAAAGCAATATAATGAAAATTTCTCCCTGAAATGCAAAAATACCTGTTGAATAATTAATAATAGTGAAGTTTATACCTCGATCAATATTTCGTAGTAATGAAAAAACGTAAATTATTAAAAATATATTATGATTAAAATTTTTTAAAGCATGAAATTCTCATATGTAATATTTTTCTTTAGATCTTATAGAGTTTAGTCATGGATTTTATTGAATAATTAATGTACTACGTCAATCAATTTTTGTTAGTATTTTTTATACTGTTTAGTACTCTTATTTTAGCTAATTTTTTATAATTACAGTATATAAGAATTATTGGGAAAATTATCGTAATACTTATTTAGATTAAAGCTGTATTAGAATGTACAACACTCATAATTTACTATGTATGTTCTCTAAGCATCTACTTTTGAAATAAGGACTTCATTAACTTCCCTGTTATTTACACTCATGTCCATAAATTTGTCCACTCATGTCCATAAACAATAACAAATTTCAATTTCTGTACGTTTCAGCTCAAATTGTTTTAAACAAATTTTCAAGTTATTGTTTTGCAGTCTTTTCAAGTTAATGTTTTCGTTAAAACATTAGTCAAAGGTATGCTCTGATTTTATCATTGCTGACAATGAAATTCTCTATTTGGCTATCAAGTTTCATTTGGAATCAGATATGCATTTCAGAACATCTGTCAATAACTATTTTTGTGTACAGTCAAAATGATTCAGTATAATCCTCTAAAAATGCATCAAAAGGAACTTAAAATGACGTCTGTTAGGATTTACATAAGAAAAGAAATGTAATATGTACTTAAAAGATTGATAAGCACGAGTAACATGCTGTAGTTGATAATTGGATGATATATCAATTTCAGATCATACAAAATCATTTTAAAAATCAAGGTTTGAGTTTTAAAAATCATAAAACCTGCACAGAAATAAGAAAACATACATTATACTTAAATAAAATTTCAAGTATCAATGAATTGCTTAAAAAGTTTAGAATATTAGGATGTATCCCTCGAACAACAAAATATTCGATACCTAAAAATTATTTATTTTTTTACAATTGATATAGAAGGCTACTGCATATATTATGCTTTCAAATAATGTTATTTTTAATATGTATATATTTTAAAGCACATGGTGAAAAGTTTTTACATTTCATTACATTATTATTCGTTTTATTCTACAAATTTTTATTTTGTTTTTGTTTTTCACTTTCTGTATACATTCTCTTATTTTATGCCTTTTGCATATAAGTTCCATATTAAAAATACTGCGAATACGAAGGATCTAAAAAAGTAACTTACTGAAAATAAATAAACTCAAACTGAGGTTATGAATTTTGTTTTTATTCTTGGTTATATGGAATTCTTCCTTTTTTTTCAATGTTTGAGCTCAGGTGGCAAAGTCTGTTTCAAAATCTCCCTTCAGAATATCTTAAATATGAATTGAAACATTTGTGGTGGTTGTAGTAAATATACTTCTACACTGAAACCGTCACTCTCCTGTACTTGTATTAGGAATATATATATTATTTTTATAAATAAAAACACTTTCCGTTAAGCAAATGAAAATCAGTATCAAACTAACTGTTTTTGAAATAGTGCAAGAAATTAAAACTCATAATGATACATTATGTTGAAACAATGTATTATATAAAATGAAAAATATTTAAACATTCAATGCTGAATGTAAGAAAACATTATTATTTAATACAATAGCATACATGTCTACACAATAGTAAAACCAATTTCCCCTTTTCTGCATTTGAAATGACTAGAAATCAAGGGGAGCTAATGAAATGAAAACAACTTGCGATCCCGCTGAGCTAGAAAAATCAGAAAATATTTGAAAGTTGCAAAAATCGAGATCAAGGGAAAATATATTCCTTTTTTAGAAAGCAAGTGATTGAGACTTTCTTTTATATTTTTGACAGATGCGTCTTTAGACTTCTTAAGGCCTCATACTCTATGTAAAAGAAGGTCCCTTCACAATCCTCTACAAATACAATATATATCAGAATATGTCAAAAACTCGTACAAACTGTAATCTTAAACAAATAAATGTGCACAACTCGCAATCTCTCAAATCTAAGCACTAATGAACACGACCGACTGTCATCATTTTGACAAATGGATAATGCAGGTGCCTGGTACTAGCAAATGGAAGGCAATAACCTACACCAAAACATAGACGACGGACATGACATTATAATGTAGTCTTGCGCTGTTCACAGTATGCATTTAGTACGGAAATCCTACTTTTTCGGAGAATATAACAGATAATAAGATTTGATGATTGAAAGGCTTTTGGTCATAATCTTATTGAGGCCGAGTCAAGACCAAAACGAGACCCTGGGCCAAGGGTTAGTTGACCCAAGCTTTTAAATGTTTCTCAGTCCACTAATTAGAAACATATTTCCATAGCATATTTAATCAGGTGAAATACTTTGTATTAACAGTCTGATAATGATTAACTATATTTGTGAATGAGTATATTTGTACAAAATTTAATATTTTTTTATTAATAAAATGTGGAACATGTGTTCATAAAACCTTAATTATAATGAATGTCTTGCTGGAATGTAACCAGCTTTTGAATCGAAAAATAAAAACTTAGTAAAGCTGAGAACGGAGTATTTCTACTATTGATACACGATAATAGAAAAAATTATTTTAAATATTGACAGTTTATAAAGTCCAAAATTGCAAAACAATAAATGTGCGCTATCCTTTAAATTTACATCAATACAATTTAAAAAAAATAGTTTAATATTAATTAATTATTACTTAATGAAATTTCAGAAACATTTGTGAAATGATAAATTATTTTAAAAACTTTGTAAAATTTTAAATGACATCAAAATATGAACACTGTGTTTCGAAAAAAACTATATTTTATAAAAAGCAAAATTATTAAAATATACTATACAATTAATATGGGATCATTCATTTACTTAAAATTCCTTTGAAGAAAAGTTACAAAATTTGAAAGGTAAGCTTATTCTGTGATTGTAAGTATGTTAAGGTAAATGAAAACAAAAACTGAGAAAACTTAAATTAATTAATTAGCAACATAGTATTTTGTTCCTTCTCGAGATATTATCCATTTTGTACAGCCCCTATGACAATTATGGAAGTCATGAAGGCTGTACTATTTCTTTTGACGTACATATGAGTCGTTTATTTAATCTTTCATTATGATAAGCTTCTATAGTATTTCATAATCTTAGAACAGTATGGTACTTAGAAAAGAAATGTACAATTAAACTGAAAATTATTTATAATAAAAATGTATTATAAAACAAGAAATAAAATTACGTAATATAAAACGAGACATTTATTAAACTGAAATTGCCTTCTTTCAATCAATGCCTGGAAATTTAAAAACGAAATACTTCTATGCCACGGGTGGTACAAAAGAAAGTTAAACCTTTGGAAGCAAAAGAAAAGAAGAAAAAATCATTCTATATTACTAGAAGGAAAGTGGAAGAAGTGATTGAAAGTCGAGGAAAAAATCACATTTATCTCCTTCTGAGACTGATGAAATAAAACGTAGTAATGTGAAAGGAAACTTGAGATTTAAAATCGAAAAAATCTATCGACATAAAAAATTTGAATCCTTTCCTGATTTTAGGGTTAAGATTTCTTGTCAAATGTTGTTGAGTTAAGGCGATATGGTACCATCTTCACAATTTTTTTTATTTTTAATATTTGACATTTGGTTTTAATTGTATTTTATAAAAGTTAATATTTAATAATAATTCCGTACAAAATTTTTTTAATTTGTTCCAAAATGTTTGTAAAATTTAAATTTTTTGAACCTTTTTAAGCATTTTCTAAATCCCTAAGGGTTTTTTAAATATGTCTCTATTCGTTCAAATTTTTTTTCCAAGTACCTTATAATATACTACATCAAATTGTGCAGGGTTTTTTTTCTGCTGTTGCTCTTTAATTTGCAATTAATTTTTTTTATAGTTAAACTTCCAAAAATTCTCAAAAAAACATTAATTTTAATTTTGAATTTTTTTTAGAAAAAGTAATAAACATGTTAGAGCTAATTCCATGCACAGTTTTACAAAAAATACATTTCAGAACATGTATAAAAAATTTCAAACCTATACTTCAATTATCAAAAAAGCCTCTTAGGGTTTTGAACAACAGTATATGCACCAAAATTCAACATGGAGAAATATGAGTTTGAAGTTTTCATTCCATGAATAGCGTGATATAATATTTATCGAATAATCTGAAACTTATGAAATGTTAATTAGCTTATTTAAAATTGCTTACCATAAAAAATTGCACAAATGTAGAACAATTAAACAGTATACTGCCATAATGAATATATAGAAAAAAAAAGGAATGAAAGATCAATATTTCATAAAACTTTATATTAATAATTATAAAATAAATAAATACACACACTTCAGAGTTAATTCCATGCTCAGAGCTAATGCACAACAAGTTCAAAATATATTTATGCCTTTATTTTTCCCCCCATGATTTTAAAAGCCTTCGCATGTTAAATATTGTACACGAATGAAAGCAAAATGAAACAACAATTTATAGGTAAAATATATCAAAATCTAAAAACTTCATATGTGCATTTGTTTAAATAAATATCTTAAAATATTTTAATAATAAAATTGTTGAATTTCACACACATGGGATATATTTATACCACGAAAAACAAATATATAAAAACGGGAGAGTTTTTCCATTCTTGCGAATTAGATTTTTAATTATCTGAGTTATCAAAATGATATTTAGTATTTGTGTTTCGGGAGAATCCATTTTAAATTTTGATCTCATTCATAATAATATCATAAAAAGCACGCACAAATTTAACTCTTGACCAAATCTATTTGCTCTTCAATAAACAGTAGACGAACCCAAATCTTTGCATGAATTGCACAATTTTTCTTGCAATGATTTGTGACTGCATATATAATGTCATTTTCACTTACGTGCGGTTGGACAATAATTAATTCATTTTTATCAGGCTCTTTCTAGCAGATAATCTGCAATGTGGGCGTGGTAGTTGCGGTCCAGCATCAAACATTGCTCCATAACTTGATAAAAAATGCAGGTAAAGCTTTGAAATTTTGCAGGCATGTTTATAAGAATTTGAGGTATCAAATAAGCCAATAAAAATATTTCCGACTATTTAATAATTTTTAGGGTACCATATCGCCTTAAAGAAAAGAAATTTTCCCTTCTTTGAAAAATAGAAATATGTCAAAAATGCTGCTCACTCATAAAAAAAAAGCTCACTCATTGAGAATATATTATTTGTTATCGTTTAACTGATGTATCAATCTCGCTTTCCAACTCCTCCTATTTTTAAGTTTGTTTGGTGTTGTGTATACCATATGCAGTATATTATTATTTTTCTATATTTTTTCTCTAGAAAATTGGAGGCTGTGGTAGCCTAGTGGTCAAGGTAACGAACTCGTGGCGAGCGTACCATGAGTTCCAGCCTAGTTTCGCTAAAACCCAAGTGTGTTGGGGAGTGATGCACTTTAAATCTGTCGATGTCTCAAACGTCTCCCATTGGTGTGGTGTAGAATTTAGGAGAAATGTACCAGCTCATCAGTTGTCCTCGTCACTTGTCCACGGTTCAGATTACGAGGTCCTTCACCAAAAACCCTTGAATAGCTGAATAGTAAGACGAATTTATTTTCACTCATTCCCTCAATCTCGAAAATAATTATTATAATTGTTTCTCTAATTACAAACCTTTTATTGAAAAAGAAAATAATTGACTTTAATATGACTTCAGACGCTAAGCGCAAGCAGAGGTGGAAAAGTAATAAAGCGGAGTAAAGTACTCCAAAACCTGATTGTATATGTAGAAATAGATAGTAGAAAAAAGCAATGTGAAATTCTGTTAGTGTTATACCCAAACATATGTAGGTAAATCAGTGTTTGTGGCGTCTTAAAATTATGAAGTTCTGTTTCAGGCAATCTTTAAAAGTATTTTTGAACTATTTAAACATTTTAAGGGTAAACTAGTTTAATTGAAAAAGCTTCTTAAATGGTCTGGATTTAATATCCATGCAAACAAACTTTTTGGAACTTTCCTTTTTTGTAAAGAATCTATACTTTTCCGAGTGTTCAATCAATATATACAAAGTGTATGTGTGAGAATGTTAACAAAGTTTCTGACATTGAGCAAAGATTTATTTTATATACAAGGAATAAAAACAAAACTGAAAACAAGATTTTTTTTTAAAAAAAGAAACAACTTGAACAAGAAATTTCTAATCCCACTTTTCCTGTTGGGATGACTCGGTCCATTCGATGAAATTCAACCAACTTCGTATAGATGATGCGTACGAATGAACATACTCTGGGAAGAAATGTAAATGGTAGATGAGTGCACTAAGATGAAAATTACAGCATTTGATCAATCTCTTAATTCCAACTCATTCTCATTTTTTCCGATGCGAGTCATTAGTACAAGCAGAATCTTTCGACTATATGTTCATTTGTTGAATCACTGAAAATACATTTGAAGTGTACATTAAAATTTCTTTCCCGTTTTTTCCGTGAAATCATAAGCTTTTCATACATTTTGTATTCCCGGGAATGATACTTTGTTCCCTGGAATTCTTGGGCACGACACGGGGTTGAAATAATATAAGGTAGCTAGTTTTGACTTGATAATGGATTAAGACTTTAGATATAAATGTTGGAACACAGGTCGGCTGAAATTTACGATCGCTGACCCCTCTTATTGCTGTGGGGTAAGACTGCAATAAGAGGTGTAGAGAAATTTTTTGCAACGTGACTTAAGGAAGAGTCCCATTTAACCTGATCAGTTCTTGTCCGTCTGTCGATCACTAACTAAAAGTACTTGTTTTTAAAGGAACATCATTTCGTTGGCTACCAGCACGATTATTCGGAAGAAATTCTGATATCTTGATTTACGCTGGTAACGTAAGTATTTACACATAAAAATATTAATTAGTTAATTAGCTATTTTTAAAAAAAATCGGATACTTGTTTTCATTATAAATTATTTAATTTAATCAGCAGTTTGAAGAAGGTAATAAACCCCTAAACCGTAAAATTAAGAATATTTTTTTTAAAAAATCTCACAAATTTTCTTATTTTTCACTTTTTTAACCAAACATTGTTTGTGTGATTCTTAAATTATATTATTAAGTTATTTTTATGTAACTAAAATATAGCTCATAAACAAGAAATCAGTTTCAAAAATAAAAAATCTCTTAAATACAAGAACTCTTATTTTAAACGTACGTGATCGTTACTCCAATAGCAAATAAATTTTCAAGTACACTTGCCTACGAAAGGTTGCATACAAAAAATAGTCTTTTATATTCGTGTAAAGATTCCAATTAAATGAAGTATTTCTAAATCAATGCTATTTTTTATTGATTTCTCTAACGTCATATAGTGTATAAGAAACAATTACCTGATTATTACATACAATTATTCAAATATTTATAACTTGAGAGGGGCACAAATCATGTGTATCAAAATTCTGCGTATACTGGACAAAAACCTTTACGATATTGAATTATAATTAAAAGTTAATATTTTTAAGCTATACCATTCTGTCTATAACTATCTCAACTAATACATGGAGATCTTAGAATAAGGCAAATTGTCTTAGGTTTTAATTTATATAGTGTGTTTTTAGAAAGAGATGTTTTAAAATAAAATATACACAGAATGTAAATTACATGGAATTTCAAGTGTTTCAATATTGAAGAAATTCTTCTATAAATATTTACTACATAGTTCGTATGGTTATATGCAGCATAAAATTCATCGGCCATTGCATTATGAGAATATTTTTTTTAAACATGTATTAATGGAAAGATTATAATGAAATTTTTCCGTTGATGATAATAATTGAAAATATTTCAAATTCAGTGCGACACCACAATTATTTTAATATAGAAGCTTTTAAATAAGAAAAATACTATAAGCTAAAGATGGTCTTATGGTTCCATAATGAAAATAATGAATTTCTGTACTATTCATTCGGTTTTGGTTTTTTAGTACATTCGATCAATTTATGTGAATCCAATAATAATAAATATAATCAATTATTTTGATGAGAAATCTTTTTTTTAATATCTTGGATCCATAAAATAAAATTTTTGATACACAATTAAAATTACAAACGTAAATATGATTTAATGTAGAGTGATAAAAATACTTTCATCATGCTTGTTCAACCAATTTTTAAATTTTTCTTAACAGTAATCAATATTTTACTTAAATATATAGAGCAAAAAAAGAAATGAACTTGACAGAATTTGATATATGTAATGTGCAATATTTTACTGCAAGTATTGTCTAAAGAATAACTTTAAAAAGTATAAAACCATTAGAATATTTGAAGTTTGAAGTTTAATTATAAAGTTACAAATGTAATACATAAGGAAACAGCAAATAAGTAATGTAACTTCCATTTTCCTGTGGTAAGGAAGCAATTTATGTTCCAATGTTGCTATATAATTTTGGAAACCATCAATTTTCCTGAACTTTAAAGAAATATTTCATTTAAATTTAGATCTGTCAAATAGGAGAGCATTAAAAGTGGCTTTCCTCTTTCCATGCAACATTTTGAAAAAAATATAATGTTTCACATAAATATTCCACAGGAATTCTAAATAATCTTCCGTTTTCAGTTCGGAATAACCTGTATGGATAATATTCTTATGTGAATTTGAATAAAATAACTGATGCCAAATCAAAAAAGTAAGAAAAAATAAATAAATAAGAAACGCAACCTAAATGAAAATATACATAACTTAATCTTAAACAAATGAAACATTTATTTTGCTTATTTGATGAGATATTAAATGAATCACAGAAATTCGTTCTAAGAAACTAAAGAGTATGATCATCATGACTCTAGATATGTTTTTTAAAAATTTAAAATGCTCATTTGTTTCAAAGTTATTATCTACAGAAAGTAGATATAATACTGAAATTATATTTTAAAAAATTAACGTAAGCATTGCAATTATTTATTTATTTATACAAAATAGTTTCATATAAAAATATAAATAATACGATGTATAAAAAGTGAATATTTTAAAATGTTTTTTCCTTACCATCGTACTTTATGAAATCCATCACTCATAATACGTATTTTTTCCCTTAAATAAAATACTTTAGAATACTTTAAATATATATATATATCTTAATATTTCATCTCTTCAAAACATTATATATTTTTATATACTCAAAAATGTTATATACTTTAAAAAATAAAGTTAAAATATAAAAACATGATATTCTTTTTTTTTTTCTTTTAAAACATTATGTGTCTTTAAAATATTTAAAATATTTTAAAAGGTTTTGGAAAGTTTGTAGGATGTCTACGCTGGATAGGACATCATCAGTAAATCTCGACAACATATCTAAGCGCAAAGTTTTTTTTTAAATAGAAAAATATCGGTACATTGTATTCAATTAATTTTCTTCTTTTTAAATTGAGCTGTCATCCATTTATATATTTACAAAAAAAACGAGGACAAAATTTTAAAAAATTATTCGTTTTTAACATTTTTCCATAGACCAGTAGCAAATTAAGTAAATATGTGATAAACTCCTCATACTCAGTGCGATGTCTAAGATTTCTCAGATTCACTCTTATCTCATAGATATAATTTGTGAATTTATATAATAAGCTCACTTCAACGTAATGAACTTATGACAAGAATGAGTAGTTGCAACTAATAAATATATAGAGAGCAAAATATTGTGCATAACGTTTGCAATTCTGCAAATTGTTGTTAGACTAAAATGCTGATTCATGATCGAGTCTTTCCACTTGACAGGGACACAAAATATCCCGGTCTTCCGTCGTTAACTTTCCCAGTTTCAAAGCCAGTGGCGCTGTAGTCATCGAAAAATCGACAAACTGCAATAATGATACACACGTAAATATGCATCAACGATGTTGTACAGTATATGGGTTGAGCGGGAGACGATGTTGTACAGTATATGGGTTGCATATGCACTATGGTGTTAAAGACTAAGAGAATTTTCAGATGTGTGGTCGATTGCCTCTAGAACTACTGTACAGTTTTGAATTAAAATTGGTATGCACATGGGGATGATTTAACGCAAGCAAATAACTATTTATAAGTTATAATAGATACACATGATCACGCGTAAAACTTATCGGAGTCTGAAAGTATGAAACAGAAGTTGGAGAACAGAACAAAAAAAATCCGATAATAAGGTATATAGTCCCCTCTTTCAGATAAACAGGTCTAACACATAGTGATTTTATACCAGAAATAAGGTTATTTATGAGTTCCAGTAGCAATTAATCCCTCTCATTCAACAACACTGTTTTCAAAATGATTCTCGAAGGAAAGTTGCAACTTGCAATTGCCCTCTCAGAGATTGCCAGGAATGTTCTATACGGATAAGGTTTACATATCTAACTGGCTAATGTATTCCATGAATATCCTAACTTTCTATAAATTTGCTGACAAGAGGAGCTCTATATACCTTGAGTTGACAGCCATTAAAATAAAATCAAGGCCAATTGCACCCATGGAAAGGCTAACATAAGGCTCCAAGACCTCATCCATATACCTCACAACAGTCACAAGGCCTCTTGCAAAGACATAGAGGTGTTCGAGGCCATCCAAAGTGACGCCTTCCCAAACCATCAAACCTTCGATATTGTATTAATAATTTTCTCGCACTTTGGAGGGCAGGTAGCGTATCATTGGCTCTTTATACATACGCGTAATGCGCGTATCACCCAATGATCTATATGATTTCTGGACCCTTTAAACGGGATTCCCCAGTTCACAGAACAGGTCGTCATACAACTAGCCTTCTCTCATGAAGTCGTTTGGAAACAGCTACCATGACCTACCCCTATGGCCACATACAACGCACGAGAGAGCTGAAAAGCTGTAGTATCCCTCTTATGCCTCTTTATATTTTACTAATGTCGATATTTTTTGGTCGTCATGGCTCTTGGATGACCTTGTCCAGGCTTTCTCTCGACGATCATTTATCCTAATACTGTTTTCATAAGTCGAACTCGGCACTGAGCTTTAAAATGAATTATTTATCAATCTGGGTTTGAGACTGGTCTGCTTTTAACCTTATCACAAATCTCAACCTTATTCCGTCATCTTCACTTTAGCGTTTACTCTTTTATACTGCATGTATTTTAATTTAACCGATTGCTGCAAAATAACAAATAAATTCAGTGAGGTGTGTGCTTGGAAAAAAATACGGAGTTTAGAACCCGCACTTATAAATCCTGTTACTCGGCTAGCTCTGCCCACATACACGTACATTCTTACGTATTCGACATACAAGATATGAATCTTTGTTTTGAAGCAGTAATTTTACATTTCTTTCAAATATTTTCATGAACTTGACAAAATATGAAAATTGTCTTAACTTTGAGCATCGGTGTATATGCGGTATATTGATTGTCAACAATATGGGAAGGAAATAGCTGCCTTTCCTAAGATAGTTGTTATATTTGATAGTCTTCTGTCGGATTTGGCATTGCGACTTGCCTGATTCTCCGTTTTGAATTTCAACATTTGTATTACTGTTGTGGCATGTCGCCAATTACTAGTGGCGATTTCACGATGCATGCATATGGAAAAAAGTGGATCCCTTAAAAGCTCCGTTAGCTTTTGGTATAGTACCCATCACTTTTGGATACTGTACTAATATTTAGCCACAATCATTTGCAACAGCCAAATGACGTTAAAAACATTGCAACGTAATTTTACTGTACCATTTATACTAAGTTTCCCTAAAAGTTTGAATTATTTTCTCAGCCCACATGTAACTGATCGCATTTTGTAAGTAAACATTTGCGTATCCGTATGAATAAGTTGTTTTTACATTTCTTGCAGGCTTCGTTTAATTTGCGTTAATCATTCGTAGTATTGCACTTTTTACGAACAGAAATTTTTATACTGCTTTCTTTAAAGGGAAATTTAGCCAGTTGTATGGTTAGCAAACTTTTCTCCATTCTGTTTATAATGTTGAGTGAAATATAATGGGTAAAGCTTCTGAATCCACTATAAATTAAATAACACTTACCAAAAAAGTATTCGAAAGCCATTCAAAATCCTTCTTATCCGTGAATCTGGCATTACTTGCATTATACACTGTCGAGCAAAGACATTACGAACAACCCTACATTTTTCAATAAACTCATCTGAATGACATGGAGGACAAGTGGTTAAAAGAAAATATTTAATCGCTGCTAGAGAGGGTATGGAATAGAGCTCTTGCACTTACTTTTGCGAGTGATGGGAAAGGCCACTGATCCAAGCAAATTTGATAGAGGGAATATTGTTTTGGTCCAAAGGCTCGGAATGCGTATCTCCAAAACAGCACAAATGATAGGTTGTTAGTAATTGGCTGTTTTTACTATTTATATAAGGATGATAAATGACGGTGAAATCATCAGTAGACGCTAAGCTCTTAGATTCTCAGGCATCATTAAAGAAAAAGGACGTCAGAAATTGCCCCGCTTAGTAAATCCAAATCGGTGTCAGACAGTGGGTCAGTTGACAGTGCAATGCAATGCAGTTCCATGTGAAAGATTTTCGGAACACGTAGTTTGGTGGATACAGGAGAAAACAGTCCACTCGTTTGTCTCTGTTGACTAAGTGTTATTGTAAACTACACCTACAGAGAGCAAAGGAACATCGAGATTGAACTATGGACAAGTGGAAGAAAGTTGTCTCGTTAGATGAATCATGGTTTCTTATTCATCACGCCAATGGTAGCGTCCAAACGAACAGGTGCTCTCCCCTGTGCAACATGTTATATACAGGTTGGTGTGGCGGTATTATGCTTTGAGGTTTGTACTTAGTTATGGATCTGGCACCTTTATTTGTAGTAGAATAGACCATGAAAGCTTCAGACTATCTGAGAATAGTTATGGATCAGTTGCACCATTACACGCCATATGTTTTCCTAAATGGAAATGGAATCTTCCAGCAAGACAAGGCTCAAACTGTGTAAGAAGTGGTTCAGAGAGCATAATTATCGATTCCGGTTAATGTCCTGATTATCTAATTTGCTAGATCTTAATCTGGTAGAGCACATTTAGGCTTTCATAGAAAGGCAAGTCAGAAATCAAACTCCTGAATTTTAGAGTATCTCAGCTTGACCAAAGTTTAAATATTTAGTACAACTTACGTCCAGTCATCTACCAAGAACTTGTGAGGACCATGCCAAAGGAGTTGCAGTTGCTTTGCTGTCCAAAGTTAGTGCAACGCGTTATCGAGTAGGAGTCCATAATATTTTCACTCTTTGGTGTATATATTAACTATCCACTCTACTGAATATAGAAAAGTGGATATATTTTTCTTGACTTATATCTTTTAAATGATTTGGAAATGTACCCAGAAGAATAGTCTTCATTCCGATGCGTTCGATTGAATTTATTAAATAAATGTTTGAGTGCCTTTCGGACTTACGAGAAATGTACTCAAAGGGACTCGATAATTATCTTCCTACCCCACGTAAATTGTAGGCGGATTTATGTTTGTTTTGGCAACCATTAACCCTACTTCTAGTTTAGATTATCAGTTCAGATACACTCTATACATATGTGCGTGTATATGAGAGAGTATTTTTAGTAAAAAAAACATCTGATAAACTGATTAATATAATTCATAATATATTTTTTCTTTATAGACAATAAATACTCTGAATCCATTCAAAAACTGTCAGTGCACCTGTAGTAAATAAGTAAGATAGGATGTGTTGAACTGTTGTATGAATTTGTGGAAAAACTGCAATGGTTTCAATACCTCTGAAAAAAATTCTTGTAGGGAATTTTTAATGGAACACGCAAAATAAATTAAACGTTTTTTTCAAAAAAAAATTATAAAACAAATAAACAAAGTATTACTAAACTTAAAGAGCTATAGAAGAAAAAAAGAAATTTAAAACAAAACTTTTTTTATTTACTTTGAAGCATACATTATCGCTTAGTACTTATGAACTTTAACTAAGATTCAGTATTATCCGTTTATTTAAAATATTACACATTTAGCTGAAAATTAATAATGCAAATAGTTGTTGTAAATTGTACGGAAGGAAAAAAATATTGCTTCTTATTCAAGCGTTATTGACTATTCAAAACTTAAAAGCAAATATACATATATATACATATTACAAGCTGAAAATAAATTAACCATCGCTCTATTGGAAATCCTTTATGATTAAGTTCATGAAAATATTCTAAAAATGGAAATGTATAAGATTATTTGCTACAGATTTTAATTTTCCATTCCATGTGTTACTTACTTGTCTTTTTCTATCGTAAGACAAATAAGCAAAATGAATCAGATGCCTTTTAATATGAGTTAATCATATTCCTAATTTAAAAAAAACTCATCTTAATTTACTTTTTTACCGTCTCAGCATATTCTCTCTGTGCATATACATTTTATGATAAAAAATATTTAATCATTTTTAAAGCAGTAGAAATATATTTTTCTTTTTCAAGTATTAAGCTGATATGTTCCAAGATAGTTTCAGTTTATTTCAATATTAATATTGAAAAACTGCAATATAAGAAAATTTGTATTGCATTCAATATGTACAATTTTGGAATGTTACTCAGCCAATACGAAAAAAATAACAATGTTTATAAAGAACGCCAATTTTAGGAAATTGCTACATCTTAGGTTTCATTAAACATCGTGATAAAAAAATTACAGAGAATATGAGTGAATCTCTTAGACTTAAATTTCTACAATATGTAATGCATAAAATATGAAGAATAAAGTTGCTTTCTTTGATACAAACATCCCACCATTTGGGATTTTACATCTAAATTAATCATAAGAAAACAAAAAACAAAAAATGACAGCAGACTTTTACATTACACGTTTCATTTAAAATTTTCTTATAACTATTGGATTTCTTAATATAGTTTTTTAAAGAAAGTACTGTTTATAGATTGGGGTAGAGTAGTGTACAGCAAAGATGAACGAATCCTTCAGTAATTTTGACAAAGGGATCACACACACTAGACAGGCTTGTTACAGCATCTCAGATGGTAATGAATTAGAGGCGTGTTTTATTTGGACCCCCCCCCCCAAAAAAAACTGCCCCTTTTCTTTATAAACACGCCTCTGTTAGCTGAGACGCCGTGATATTATACAGATCAGACGTAGACAGAGGCGTATAATCAATACATCGAAGGAATTGTCTATAATGTTGAACATCTAGAGAAAAAAAATTGTGTACTCCTTAACAGAGATATAAAATAGAGCGCAAAAATATAAGTGGCATTTATTTTTCTGCGCACAGCCGTGAAACTATAGGAAAAGGCTTTTTTTAAAACAGTACCATGATAAAATGACTCAACGGAAAAGCGATACATATACAAATATCATAAATTTGTCATCAAATATAAGTTCAAGCAAAACGCATGAAGTTAGCGAGCGCAGCACGAGACAGTTTTAGAAAAAAATATCACTTGAATTGTCATGTCAGCTTTTCACTTGACAACAGTATCCGTCAAACTTTGCACCCTCTCAAATCTTTTTGAGAGCGGCAAAGTTTGACGGATACTGTCTCAAAATTTGGCATTGACAAAAGTATTATATCATCTAATTTAAAGTCCTTTTAAGGGACATAAAGAGCTGTTAGATAGTTTAACGCTGAACGATCTATCAAAAAGCAATGAAAAGTGGTGACTGATATATTCTTCTGCAGATGAAAAGAGATTGAAACTTACAATAGGTAATATTACTCAGAAACTGCGTGTAACCAGAAGACAAGTGTTTTCTGCTTTACTATGAGCATAATCTTAAAAGTGACTCATTTATCCACCGTCCTGAGTGCTACGTACCAGTTGCAGCAAACCATGCCCTATATGTTTACATTTGTGTAAGGGGAAAAACTGCAAATCTCTTGAATGAAGTCCCGTAACTTTTCTTCATTGCTGAAAGTCTTTTGAATCTGACGTATGGGAAATAGTTTTTCGTGCTGAGAGTAAGAATCTGTTTATGCATAATGTAGGAGAAAAATAATATATAGTTGGAAAAATTTCATTAAGATTTATAATCTTCAGCTTCACTTTTTTGGCATTTGCGTTTCGATATGCATATTGTAAAATATAGTCAGTGCAATATATGAGCAAGGGTTGTTACACTAAAAACATATTTTATAAGTGTTGATAATACGCAAGAAATGTTCTACATGAAATTTATATTTTTTATAACAAATACAGATGTTGTCAAAGAAATATATAATATTTAATATTCTTTTCTTTTTTGTAATAATTTTAGATAATTGCTCATTGGTTTTCAAGGAAAACAATTAGTACTTCTTTCTCAGCAAAGCATTACGGTAAAGTTTGTTGTTAAAACACTCAAATATTCATGATTTTTAAATATATATATGATGAGGGAAGAAATTTTTCCAAAAATTCAAGAGAAATGAAAATATTTATATTCCCCTAAACATTATCTGAATCAAAGACGTTGAAAAAGGAAAGATTTTATCCATTAATTTCATCTCTTCAAATGGAAAAAGAATGTAAAAACATGTTTTAGGGATGTCCTTGGGTTGCTCATCTGTTCAAAATAAAGAAAAAATTCCTCTTACTTTTATTATTACTGTACGACTTCCTCGAAGTTTCTCTCACATTTTCCCCCTTTCACTCAAGTAAGTAATAAAATAAATATACATAAACAAAAACCTTTTAAAAAACGGAAAACTAGTGACATTCAGTTTTATAGCTTAGGCATAGAAAGCAATAAAATATCAAATATAATGAATAAAAATTTAGGAGATGCAGGCTAAAAATTTTCTTTACCGTTGTAAAAATACTGCATTATGGAATTTTAAAAAAATACCCCAAGAAAGCTTCATATAATTATTTATAGATTTTATTTGAAAAAATCAAATGTATTGATGTATTTGAAGTTTCTTAGGCACATACACACACATTCACTAATTATCAGAAATTGTATGTTTACTTTAAACAAATTTTTGAATTATCAAAATGGTTTAACACACACTTTGTTTTAAATTAGATATATGCAGGATAATATAGAATTCTAGCTTGAGAGAAAATTTAAAGCAGAATAATAGAAAATTTGCTATAAATATTTTATTAATATACATAAAAATATTTTAGAACGAGTATAAATAAGGTGAATATCATATACTTTACTAGATTTTCTCTTTAATTTATTTTATTTCAATATATTTATCACATGTATTGCAAAACTTAGAAAAATTTATACGCTTATTTCTCCGTTATTTATTTGTTTCTTAAACATAAGATGAACGTTTCTAGGATTTAATGTAATGTTTAGTGGCAATATATAGTATATATTGTTTAATATTTGTTCTTTTTAGTGAAATGTGTAAGCATATAACTGGAGAGTAATTGTAAAAATGTTAATTAAAGATCCTTTTTTTAAAAATTATGCAGCTATTTTTATATTGTTTTTTACACAAAAACTATTTTTATATAAAACGTTTTATCACTGATTTAATTTAGCCATTAAAAATAAAATCGCAAGAAAAATGGCAAAATATGTTTTGAAAACTTTTTTTTCCCGATGGGAGCTGCAGAAAGGTCTTTACCTAGTACTTTCTCCGGAAGCTGATATCACCTCTTAGAGTGGCTCCATATAGGTGATATACCAATTTCCGCAAGTAATTTTGACCCAATAAAGTAACCCAGTATCCTCCGCAGTGGGAGGCACATGAGCTCTGACGATGAGAATCTGCGCGCGAAATTTAAATTTGCCGACAGCACCCAAACCAAGCAGGAACTCTACGGATCTTTCAACATGACGTATAATCATACGACAGGGATGTTGTCGATTTTCTGTATCATGAAATTTCACTGACTTGGAACGGGGTTGAACCCACAACCTTGGGCTTACAAGACCAGCGCCAAACTAGCTATGCCACTCACCGGCATATTTTGAAATCTAGAATTAAAATAGAATTGCATCAACTTTATCCCTACACAACATTCTATAATTGTGCATTAGGTTCCCAAAATTAGAAATGGGGAATCATTGCTTAAAAAGTAGCATAATAATCATTACACAATGTTCAAGGTCATGATTACGTAATATGTGTATCACTTATTGCTAAATAATTGGATTTGATCTTTCTTAAAATTTAACTAAAGTGGATATTTTGGAAGCTACAGGGGAGTGTATTTTTCACCACTGAGAGGGTGAGGTACCTAGTGTATAGGTTCCCCCAGTGTATAGGTTTATAACTACAAAACTGAACTCCCGTTGTCAGAAATATTACTGATAAAGTTCCATCGGTTTTTCAGCCTGTTAATATTATAATAAGAACAACATATGCTTGCTGAATAATCTCGTAATTTTGAGCCAAAATCAAGTAATGAGAATGCCCGATGTGGTAAATTTTTACTCCTCATATGATGACATTAAAACTTGGTTCCTTTTTACATACACAGATGAAACCCTATTATATTTCGAGATATATCTTTGGCTTAAAACCGGGACTTGAATCCGTCATTCCAGATAGGTATCGTAGGCCATAAAGACCAAGATCACTATTGCTGAGTTAACGCATTTCATTAAATTTCTGTTGACTTCGGAAATAGAAAGTCCGAATTATATAGAGAAGGAATAGTTTCAGTTATTAAAAAATTAAGATTATACATCAGTTACACATATATAACTGAGCTTTTCTCTCTCAGCAAAAGCCATACATATATCACAGAATTTCAACGAGATATGCGCTTCTTACAGTATAAACTAAAACATCAAGTTCTTATGTAGTAAAATATTTATTTCGGAATAAGACTTTAATTCATCATAATGAATTGTGACGGATCTATTCGGTCTTTCACTAACTTCTTCTTTTTTTCCATAAAACAATTTATTTATTTCAACCAATCTTCACCGAGAGCCAGGCGTGATTTATGTAAATAAGATATATTATATAAATTCGGTTTTCGCGAGTTAAGAAAAAGCTAAGTAGTAGGAAGTGAGAAGTCAAGTGAATTAAAGATCGAGAAAACACGTAGTTGTTGACAAGTGAAGCGATCCTGATACGTGTTGATGTATGCGAAGAGAAGCGGATTTAAAATAGTGAAATTCATTATTACGGAGCGTGAAGTCTTCACCAATTCTTCCAGCCATATAAAGTGCCTGAAGTCATCACGAAGGAACCGCCGCAGTAAAATATAAGGTCAGTGGCTTTGATTAAGAAAATCAGATTATTATCGTGTGGTGTAGTTGTAATTGTGCGCGTTTAAGCTTTCCTAGATTCAGTTGAAAAATTCTGTACTTATCCGCTAGTATTGATATCCCACTTCATTACTCCACTCTCGCTTATTTATCTTAACTAGAATTGTGTTGTGTCTAATCTTATATACTGATAAGCATCAATAAATCAGTTTGAATTGGAATTATGTCTTTTGATCATTTAAGTCCGCCTACACATCCAGCCGGATTTTCAGATAGATAGGAAGGTATTAGTGTAAGGGGTGGCTATAAGTCACCACAGAATAACAAGGGAGCTCATGATTTACACTTATAATAAAAATTTATAACCATTTTGTACTGAAATAGGTTAGTAAAAATAGGCATATTACGTTATTTTAATAAAAATTTTATTAAAATAAAAATGTTAAAAATAATAAAAATAAAATAAAAATATTAATAGACACAAAATATGAAAAAAATATGCACATAAAATGATAAAACGATTTCAAAAATTTATTCAGATTAGAATTTTGAAATCAAAAATAAATAATAACTTTTGTTAATGTAGTATTTATGACAGCAGAGAGAGAGAGAGAGAGAGAGAGAGAGGTAACGAACTTTTAAAAATTAATATTTGACATTTAAGTGACTAGGGTTTTTTTTAAATTACATGTATTATAGCTGATTTCTCTTTTAAACAAGAAATTTAAAACTCTATTTTATTACCGAGTTAGTAAACAAAACAACCAAGAGCAGAATTAAAAGAAGATATTAATGAAAATTATAATGCGGCAAATGCTTCAGTGCGAAAAATAGTGATGTGTTAATTGTTTTCTAAATATAGTTAGGCAATTAAATAGTGCACAACATTAACAGTGTACGTAAATTTTAAAAATATTTATCTTATTCGCTATATTAGGTCCTTTTTTGACTAATATTTCCTTTTCATTATCTAATGTAAAATATAGCAAAATATACCAAATGTGTAACGTATGGGGAACATCCAAAATATAGGCAAAAACTTCTCAAGATTTAAAACTTAAATTGGAATGTGTATTAGTTTAGTGTAAGTAAAGTAGGAATAAGTTTATCTAAATACTATTAAATAGAATGTACAATTAACTCACGTATTCATAAATTCTGGAGTTAAGAATATGGGGAAAAAAGTAATGCATTTGTTGTTGTTTTCGCTAATCCCTGATTGTCCAGCAAAGCTAGAAAATCTCCTTGAATCTAAAAAACTCTAGAAATTCCAAAAACAGAAGAGGGCCCAGAAGGACCTCGGCTTGTATCATGAATGCATTTGTACGTAATACATTTATTAAATGGAGGAGAATAATATTTCCATTTGATATTGCCTCTAAAGTCTGATATACATCAATGTTTGAAATGTTTTCTTTATTCAAAAGGAAAAATAATCTAATATTGAAATTTGCGTTTCCGTTAAGTTAATGCTGAAGCTTATCATAACTTTAGCATATTCACCTCATGAGATTTCTTCATTGAGAATATTTTCTCAAATTATCTTATCTCGTCCAAATGTTTACATGTATACATTTGGTCTCTTATTTGTATTTTGTTTTGAATTTATATCTGCATTTCTTTCCTTTCTCTATTTAATCATATCTTTTTTTCAGAAATATTTTTAGTTCTCCAAATTACCATATGAGATACGTAATTTCAATTCAATTTCAAATTCTGAGGGATTCAGAGAATCAGAATAACAGGAAGAAAAGAAAATATTTATACACTTGTGTGTATACGCATAGAATGAAATAAATAGATACTTAAGGGACATAATTTATATTTCTTCGAGAATTTTTTTAAAAACGAAACTCACTTTTTTTTATTATTAAGCTACGCGGACACAGGCGGTGAATTTTATCTCTAAAGGAGAATGTTGGTAATATTTGGTCTGAATTCCCTCTGACTTTTGAGGAGTAAATTCATCGCTGGAGATACTATTTTCTCTTCAAATCCCAAGTATGTAATAAATGTTTATTTTAAGGGGACATAGTACGATTTATAAAAAAAATCTTTGATTTAATGGTTTTCAGAATTTTGTTTGTTTTTTCCATATGTGTATGTGTTTTATAAAACAGTCTTTTATGCTCAAAATATCACACAAATCTTACCATTTAATTTTTTACAGAAAAATTCAAAAACTCTTTAGGTAATTTTAGATAGTTACATCTCCTACAATAATTGATGTATACTCATGGAATTTGATTTTGAAGTTCTTAAATCTATGTATAACAAAAACTGATATGGTTTGTATGATAATATTAAATATTCATAAAAACCTTTTTTATAAATGCTTAATATAATAAAGGAAGAAAATCTAAATTCAAATATTTTAAGGAAATAAGCATTGCTTTGTTTAAGAAATGTATTCCAAACTTTATTACATGTATTAACAAGAACAGTTAAGAAAAATATCAAAGCTTATGACACTATAGGAAAAAAACGGTAACATTTTAAATAAAGACGAACTTATCTATTCTTTCTGAGATAAAGTAGTTAAATGTTTTCATTTGCCCCCCTCCCCCCTTCTCTGGGAGGTGAATAAAAAGGAAAATAAAGGTTATCATAACTCTGAGTTTTTTAACTTAGAAATTCAAATTCTGTTCGAATATAGAAACAAAATATAAAAACAATTTAGGCTAAAAAATGACCTAACATTTTGATTGATTTTTGTCAATTGAATGGTACTGTATCTTTTTAACAAAAAATATACTGTCATGTAAAAACTAAACACAGAATTATAAAATCTGTTATTGAGGATTAAAAAACTGTATAAAGTTTATAAAAATGCTTATAAGTAAAAAAAAAAAGAAATTTTCCTTTTAAATTTAATTGGGACAGAAGATCTATTTTGCAAATGAGAGCACGAGGGTGTGAAAAAGTACTCAATAGTTTATTATATCGAATTTATTACTTCTCGTTTTATTTACTTTATCTTTCCTAAGTAATAAATTTGCATTGATTCATATTCAGATTATTGTTTCATTTTATCTTAATATATTTTTTTATATTAAAAACCATCTTTTACATTTAAATGCCCTAGTATGCAAGGAAAACAATTGAATGCAATTAATTTACTCTGCTTAGATTTAGAAATTGTTCCATGTGTTATAAGTTTTTATATTATTATTATCTGCTTTTCTTATATTTAAATTTAGCACTTGCATTAAATAAATTTACATCATAATTATATATAACATTCATTTTCAAATTCTTATGGCTCTTTGCAAAGAGTAACTTAACTTAATTTCCGTCTCTGTTTTGAACAGTTTAAGGGGGATAAAAAACTATTGCCTGTTTATAAATTTTTAAATAAACAACATATTTACCTTCTTAAAATACTATCTGTGAAAACTTTAATAATTTAGTTCTTTTTGCTAAGGAAATCAATACTCTTATGTATATGACGAACGTGAGAAGAAAAAGGCAGTGCGGTTCAAACTCCGCTTAAAAATTTGAAGAGGTGGTAGAAACATTAATATGAATCAGTGATTTATTTATTAATTTTCATTTTCAATTCACTCATCCATTTTTTTATTTCTTCCAGTTTATTAAAGTATAATAAACTTATTTTTTTTAGTTATGCAAACGTTTAGTTTATTCATATCGCGTTTATCCTTCCACCTACTCATTCGATTCCCCGTTCCCCCCCCTAATCCCTGTCCAAGTCAAGTGTAAATAGTTATGGTTTGTAATTTGAGAAGTATTGATCTAAATATTAATTTAATTAGCAACGAGCCTCACAAAATTACTTGAATCAAACTTTCATCTAACGGGAAAATAATATCAGCTACGTTTTATAATTTTCCTGATATTAAAATGTCATTAACAGAAAGTAGTAACTAAGAAATGAATGAATACTTCATTTTTGGGATCATCTTCCTTGTTTTCACAAAAAGGTGACCTTCATCAACGATATTTTTTTGTGTAGGAAAAAAATATAAAAGTATAACATCATAGGTGCAATTTTGAAAAAAAAAATGCATGACGTACATTTGACATACAGAAATAACATAGATAGAAGTTTCTCTCTCATTTAAATAATTTATTTGACTTCATGTGACCTAATGTTTTAAACCTTAAAAAAAGTTCAATGTATAAAATTAAATAAAATATATTGATGTACTTTGAGTTGTGTGTGTGTAAGTTGAGGTGATCGTGGCTTTCTGTGAGTTGAAATGAAGCTGCACTGCTACTATTAAAATTACAAAACCATAAAGGAGGGATGATACAAACCTCAGATTCAAATGAAAAGATGCTGGGATATACAAATGATTAGCATCTAAACTCAATAGAGACAAATGAGGGATAAACAGCATCTAAAAAACTCAGTATAAATGAAAGATTACACTGGGAGTGGTAAATCGTATTTGAAAGTTGGTTGTTAGTGAGGAGATCATAAGGATTCTCGTATAAGAACTGTTATAAACAAGTGTCAGACTTGCATAGTTGAAGATTAGAGCAGTGGTTCTTAAACTTATGATCGCCGCGGCCCCCTATATGTATTAACCTGGCATCGCAGATCCCCAAGACTTTAAACACACTTCTGACTCCCAACACATGTCTGAATCATTCTAAGGTTCTTCAATAATCCTAAGACTGTTTTTACTACTTATTTAGACTTTAATTCTTTTTTCGTTTAAGAAAACAGTCAACGTCTAATTTTAAAATATAACGAAATGCTAACTTCAAATAAATACATGATGCACTTAACTGTTTTGTTTAAAATATTTTATGAAAAAGATGACATTGCATTTCTTTTACAAGTGCTGATACATCAGGTGAAATATTTAAAATACGCAGTCTCAATTCCGGTTCTACACTTTCTAGACGGATTCTTTAACTTTTAAGATAAAGAAGTGCTGAAAATGTTCTTTCAGATAAATAAGTAGTTTCGAAAGACATCAGAAGTTGACCGAAATACTTGTTCTGGTAAAGACTTTTTTATTGATGGAAATTTAGTGATCTAGTCTAGAAAGGCACATCATCCAATTTTTCCACTTGGCCTTTCAGAGTCTATAAAAGAGGGGAATTTTAACATTAAACAAGAAACCTCCGTGGACCCCCTAAAAGGAATTGCTCACCTCTGGAGGTCCATGGCTTACAGTTTAAGAACCGCTGCTATAGAGAGTACAGTTTGTCGTTCCATGCCATTGGTAATGGTCTAAATCAATCGAATGTAACACGAAAATGGAACGGATGGATTCACGAGGATTATGCTAAATGCCATGTAGGATTTCAACGTCCTCCCACAGCTAACATCCGATAGGACAAATATGTTGTGAGGTCAGGCATACAGGACAGTACTGTCACATAACGTAATTTGAGTCAGGTATTGAACTTAATTGATCCATGGCAAGTATCTGCATTGAAGTTTAACGACGTCTTGGCAATGGATTGTCTGCATGGTGACGATTATTGCTGATTCCTTTGACACTCAATAAAGAAACATGTTGCTTCAGTAGAACGCCCGACTACAAAAGTGGATGTAGGAAGGGAACCACGTATTCTTTTCAGACGAGTATCGATACTGTGTTCAGCATCATGATAGATAAATCCATGTCTGGAGCACGGAAGAGAATGCATGTAGCATGCCAGTAACTAGTTAAATGATATGGGTAGTCATTGGGTACATTACACGATCACTTCTTGTTCGTGTCGTAAGAAATCTGAGCAACTAGATTTACATTTATATCATCTTAAGTACGATAGCTGCTTCCTGTTTTCGAGATCTCGGAGAAGTTATTTCAACCAAATAATGAGACCTCATTTTGTGTGTCATGTCCTTTTATAACGTGATACAGAGCGTGTTATAATTCTTCCCTGTACAAACGTTCTCATGATCTCTCATCTATTAAAAATCTCTAATCACGGATTGCGATCTTAACTTCAACCACTCTGCAACCACTGCGTTATTTACCATAATTTGACAAAGATTTATACTGTCATTTTGAAAAATGATAAAAATGATAGGCAAAATAACAGTAGGTAAAAACATAATTTACTAATAGACCAATCATTACATATTTTAATCTACTTAAAAATAATATAATAATGATTTCATCATAATAAATTAACTTATAGAAAATGTATGGATTGCAGGATACATATTTTAATGGCTCTTTACGTTAGAAATCTAACTAATTTAGGCATATTTAATTTTGAATACAGATACAATTTCATTTAAACCATTTCAATAATTCTCTCAGATGCGTTCACTTCTATTTTAACTGTAGGAACTCACCTTCAAAATCCGAATAAATTAAACCTCCAGGTTTCAAGCATATTTCCTTTGATTAAGTAAAGCAGGAATTTAAGACAATATTTACCTTTAGTTTAAATATACTGATTTGATTCTTAAAAAGATTTATTTGATTGTAATAGATATTTAAAATTGAAAATTCGAATTTCTCATTAGCACTTAAATTTCTCTAAAATTTTATTAAGCTTATTATATAACATTATTTATCCTTCATGTTGATATCTCTGAATTTTAAAACACAAATTTTATGCTAAACTTAATTTGTCAGAACATTTTTATTACTCGTTTTGAATTTTAAAAGAAAATTATCATTTTGAGCAATTTTTATATGTAAAAAGTGTTTCATTAAGTAAATTGCAATTAGGTTATTATAATTTGCTAGGAATAAGTCGCAATTTTGTAATGGTTTTGCAGTATTCTACATCATATACGTCGAAGATATTTACAAGAATATTAGAAAAGCAATTTTAATATTTCTTACTACAAAATGAATTAAAAAGCTCTAGTTCATTAAATAGTAGAAACAAAATCTAATAATAAATTCAATCATTTCCGCTTTTATTTGATTGTTTCTTCTGAAAATGTTAATTAAACTATAATATTGATGATTGAAAATGTTTTGAATATACTCCTTTGATTTCCATACAAACTGATAATCAATTTGCTCAAACAGCATTACTTTCTAAAATAAAATTTAACTTATCATTTCAAGTATTGGATTTTGGATTTAAGCAAAATTATTTTAGTTTTTCACATAAACCTTTTAAACAGTTTCATTTTCTTTGAAAGTTTAAAAGTATCTATCGAATTGGTATTTCAAATTAAAATTTTGTATATTAGCTCAAGGCTAGCTTAAGTTGATCTTAAACTTTTTTTATTGCTGCCATCTAAGAAAAAAATGCAAAGTATTTAAAAGCACCATAATGATTTTATGATGCATTTTACTTAAATTTTATGTAATTACCTTATTTTAACCTTGTGTAATTTTTTTTGTATAAACAGTGATATATGATTTAATTATTGATAATTTACACATTAGGCACTAATAAAGATATTAGAAATTTATTTTTAAATCATACACAAAATAAAACTTTAGTTTTTAAATAAAATTAAACCTAATTTGATATTTTACTGTCTATAATAAAAATGTCAAGTATTATCTATTACTATTTCTCTATAAAATGAAAAATCCTAAGAAGGAAACGGAGTTCTTAAATATACTCAAATTAATGAAAAACATAGTTTTCTTGAAAAATAAATAACAGTTAAATTAAATAATAAACTTAAATATGAAGCATGGTATATATATTTAACATTTAAAGACTAATACGTCTATAAAATTAAAGTGATTAAAAATGCTTATAAAGGATATTTATATTGATACTTTTATGTTCTAACAAAAACAAATTAGCGTTTGAAAAAAACGGTTACTTAATAGTGCAATAAGTATGCAAGTTGCAATAAGTATACAAGTATATAAGTATAAGTTGCAATAAGTATGTATAAATTTTTATTATAAAATCATATTTGTTGTTTTGGCCTTTATGCGCGCTAATCGAATTAAAAGCTGATTTCTTTAAGAAATATTCTGGTGCACAAAATTAAAAAGAAAAACTATTTTTGCAAATATTTTAAAAAATGGTTAATTAATTTAAAAAAAGGTTTATATGTAATATTTATAAACATTCGTATAATGATGATAATTACAAAATATTGGTGCTGGCACATAAACAGGATATATTTTCCCTTATGTATGACAATTCATAAGCGGTGAGCAGGATAAGACTTCTGAAGTATTTAATGGAGGATATGATAGAAACTTTCACTGGAAACTCACATATTGTTTACGAGGCAGTTTATGAGACCTTGGAACAATAAATCCCAACTCTATATCAAGGCTTTTCTTAGCTCTAAGAAAGGCTCTCCTGTCTTGATGTTAAGGGATATTCACCTGCAATAGTTCTTAAAAGAATATCTCATAAATGTTCTATGGAATTCAGATAGGAATGCGGTTATTCTGACAATCCATTTTCAGAATATCTGTAGTCTCAGACTTTGTGAACGAGTATCATCTCCATAAAATGGTTCTGGCATTGTTTGTTTCCCTAATAAGCCTCTCACAGGGCATTAAGACCATCTCATTACTATTTCTATACTCCTTTTTGAAGCAGTGTAGCTCCTTGCGTCGACCAAAATACTGTCGACCTAAATCAAAACAACATTACATCTATAGTGAACCACTTCCTTTTTTGCTGGGCTTACCTTTCCGGGTCTGTTTCTCATCATAGCTGAATGCGTCAAGAATCACTGTTCAGAAGGAAACTCGATTCTTCAATTGAAAGAACACAAGTGCCGTATACAAAGGTGACATTGTCTGAGTCCTGTCAGTTGGCTGTCCTGTGACCTGAAGTGAATAAGACGCAGGCCATTATTCTCATTTTATTACCTGCCTTATTCAGCCTTAGATATACAATAGACTTTAAATGCGAGGTACCAGAAGCAGCGGAAACTGTTTGCGAGTTGAACAGTTATCTTTTCTTTACTGGTCTTTGAAATTAAAGCCATGTAGCAGGTCATCTTGGATTTTGGTGATTCTTAGCACCCTCTAATCCTAATTCCTCCTTAATCTCCTGGAAATGATTTCAAAATCTGAAAAACACATATCAACCAAATGAGCCATCTTGCAACTTCTTAAAATTTGTCTGTCTAAGATTTCTGAGTTGCACTCCATCTTTGTGTCCTTTCAAACATTCCAGGCATAATCGTAAGCATTCAGTTCTATGAGCAAAACTAACACTGTACAGGTTAATGCCCGAAGTTTCTGTCACATAAAAAGTTTACTTTGAACAGAATAAAAGAGAGCGATAAATTCAGGAAAACCTCTTTTATTTTTGTTGTTTACTTATTTTTACTAAAAACAGTTCAGTAATTTTTTGAAAATACTCTAATATATATTTGTTCCTTAAAAGACCTTTTCTGATGCTAAAAAAAAAAAGTCATTTATATATAAAAAGAGATACAATGCAATTGTTTTTTTTATAAAAACAAAAAACAATAAAGCAATTTTTTTTGAATGTTAAAATAATTCATTGATTCGAGGTTTTTATACGTTATAAATAGAGGTTTTTGCCTTTAATTTAATTGGGGATAAAGAAAAATTCGTTAAATAGGAGTTCAGTAAATTGGGATTCAACTGTATATATTCACTGAAGAATTTGAAATAGAACTTTGGAATGTCGAAAGAGTTATGTAATTATATATATATATATATATATATCCAAATTAAAGGAACTATACCAGAAATTACCCCTTTCATATTGTTTTAACAATTCAAAAATAAATGCAAATGAAGGGCTCAGTAAAAATATTTTATTCATAAAGCATTATGTAAAACTATGAATAGAAAATCATTATATGGTAGCTCTATGGATTCAGAGATATTAAATGAACTCTATGAATTTAGAGCAATTAAAAAAGGAATTCTATGAATTTAGAGCTATTAAAAAGGAATTCTATGAATTTAGAGCTATTAAATCGACTCTATGAATTTAGAGTTTCTAATTTCAAAAATAAGAAACACGCTGCGAAACACAGACTTTATTTAAAGATAATTTATTCTCAGTTTCCTTTTGACCGAAATAAATACATATATATATATATATATATATGTGTGTGTGTGTGTATAAATAGGAATACATATTATCACGTACATTGACAGTGGAAAATAGACAAATAGTCTTTACTTAAAGTAGAAAATAGCCAAAGTAAAAAAGATAGGGAGAAACCTGACCAGAGTATACATTATACATACTTTCTTAAGACCATGTCAGAAGTTGGTTAAAATGTTTATGTAAAGAGTATTAACAGAGCTCCCTGCGTCTTTATAATTTCAGATCATCCATTTTTCAACTCATTTAATATTCAGATCTCTTAGTGTATCATAAAAAAAATAAGAAAACATTGCTTCTCCGAGGAAAAAAATAAAACATAAAATGTATTTATAAGATGTCAGAATGAAATTTATTTACCTTTGCACATTTTAGGCAAAAAATAATGAAACTGAGTTCTTGTTTTCAAATTTACGCTCTAAACTTTGATAGCTATTAGTTATATTTAAACATACAATTACTTTTTAAGCTAAACAAATTATATCATATAATATTTAAATTACAGCAATGCTCTCTGAAATTAATAGTGTTATTAAAGCAATTTATATTTACAAAATCATTTTCTGTAGAGAAGACGCAATTGGCCCATTTTAACAATAGCAAAATGAATACAAAATTTCAACCAACAATTTAGTTGGGTAGTAGAGGACAGAGAATGAATTTATAGAACATAGGGTCACTAATTACGTTTAGAGGGTGAACAATATGAACACTTCATACAAGCTCTGAACCCAGAGAATGAAGGTAGATGTCAGTTCATTTTGAATCCACAGTGCTGAATCCTCACACTGGACTGTTGTAGAGTCTATCCTTAACTCCGTGTTTTTTGTTTTTATTTCTTAGCAGAGATATGCAAATGTCTACTATTTAACTAGTAAGTTAACTGCATTAACTGTTAATATGTAATTGAGTCATGCCAGTCGACGTAAATTAGTGATATTGAGGTAGCAAGTACGTGTATCATTTAGTTGTCTGTTTCTATAAGTATATACATTTGAGGTACACTCGAAAAAATGTAAATGTACATTAACATCATAGCGGATTAGCAAACAGCAATACCCTAGAGAATGTTGTCCTTACCATAGTACCTTCACTACGATCGATTAATTGCTACAGAAGATGGGTACCTTCCACTCAGCAGGGTCTGATATAGGTAAACTACACTACTACGTACACCTCAACAAATGCTGCTGAATCCCTGTTGAAAAGTACATGGGCAGTTGCAACGGAACGCGATGTTCCACACGCGGAACATTCATTAAATTATAGAAGATACAAATTATAACCAAAGACGACTATCTTCGTAGTGAACGTTTTGGTGGTAGTTGCTTCTCAAACCTCGAAGCCTAATGTTCAATTTTCTACCATTGTTTTATTTACTGAGGAGAACAGCTTTATTCTAGAAGGTACTGCTAAACACTGTCAACAACAAAAAAATGCACACACATAGACGATGGATGATCTCCATGTCAGTGTACCATGGGAATCTCAACAGATTTCGTGTCAACATGTGGGCTGAAATTCTCGGTGATTATTTCTTTGGTCATCGTGCCTTCTTTTTCTGTAGTAGATCTTTCTTGAATTGATACAAAATAAGCCTACCGTAATGCTGAGATACATTAGGTTCATGCATGATATTGCCTCTGCACATTGTACTCTAAAAGGGCTTAATAAACCCATATAACATATTTAAATAGGTGAATTGGAGGCACGTGACCAGTTGCATGACCACTGCGTTCGCCGAATTTCAATCCATGTAATTTTTGTGTGTGTGTGTGTACCTTAAATCACGCGCTTACACGATGGCTATGTACATACCGGAAAATCTTATGGAGAAAACTGTCGTCTCTGAGGCTGACACCAGGCAACAACCATGCCAGAGATCTTCAAACGCATCCAGAAACCATTTTTATATTGTTTAACTCTGTGTAATAATGTCAGCGAGTGCCACTAACAATTTTTGAAATATTTAATCAAATTAATCTTTTTGTAGCTCGCATTGTACTTTTTTAGCTCAACCGTCTCGTCGTAACCTACATTTGTTTTCATGATCTTCACCCTCTAAAACTCATTTGTGATCTAATGTTCTATGGTAAGTTTTTAACCACATGATACATTCTGTCTATCCTTTAAATTTGTTTGTTGAAACTTGGAACACTACGTATGCACACCCACATATATTTTTTGTATCTGTTTTAAATATTTTTATTTCAGCAAACTTTATGCAAATGTATTTTATTGCGCAATGATTCAGAAGACTGAAATCAGCAATAAAATATCCTAAAATCTGATTTACAAATTTTAAAGCACAAATAATAATTTTGTTTGTTTGGAAGTACAATACAACATGCAATACAAAGCGAAGATATAAACTACTTAACACTTTAGACGAAAAGTGAAACTTTTTGCCACACTAAATTGTATTTTATATTTTTTAAATAACAAATTATTTTTACATTTTTTAAAACACAAATTTTTTTGGTGATTTCTGAGAATTACTTTCCTTAACTCAGTTTATTTTTTGGTGAATTATATTCTAAAGTTTTTCTACTTGAATGATATAATTAAAAATCATTTAGGAGTAACTATGGATAATATGAAGCATCCATTCATTTTTTTTCTATTCATGTTAAATTACTCTATCATAAGAAATCTATAAAATACAACATATGCTTAGCGATAAAAATGTGAATTAAAGCGATGTTTGAATTCAAGAGTTATGTGATGATCTCAGCTCGTGTAAAGAAGTAAGAAATTTAAAGAATATTTTATTTTGTATGAATTGCTTTAATCTTTATATTTAGGTAACTTGAAGACTGTTTCATAAATTTATTTATTATTTTGTATAAATATATTTTACATTTGAATGGATTCAAGCAGCAATGAAATACGAAACTGATAGTTAAGTCAAGAAATAACTTAAACTAATAGCAAAAATCTGCAAAAGTCTTAGATTTTTAATACTCAGAAGCTCCATAACTATAATGTTTTACTTCATTTAACGTTATGAGGAATTGTTTGAAATAAAGCTTTACATTGAAACTTGTTTTGTAATATATCCATCTGTTTTAATTTATTTAATTACATTTGCTTTCTGTCCCAGCATATTCTGAGGAAGAAAAATAAGACTCAATTTCAATTTAATAAAAATATTTAAATAATTTTCCCGAATATCAATTAGGTTTCTTCTAAATACGCACCTCCTTATTTTGATGTATATTTATCATGTCATCCATAAATGGTCATATTTGAGAAATACATAGATGCATTCTTATTTTCATAAATTAGCTTAAAAGATGTATTTTTATGAAATATTTTCGCAACGGCGAGTCTTCTTGTACATTAAATATTTGCTTTAAAAAACCATAAATTGTGTTCTATTAAGTTGAAGGCATTTAAAAAATTTACAAGCGTTTATAGCAAATTCTTTCCGCATTTTTTTGTAAAGTATTATTTATTTCGCTACATCTAGAGTCATTATATTTCTTATTCAAAATATTCTGAAGGGAGACTCCAAGAGAAATTTTGCCACCTGCGTTTGGAGCTTTGAAGAAAAATAAAAGGGTGAATTTAAAATACCTGAAAATAAATATAAACTCGTGTTTTAGTTTATTTCTGTTCATGTATATATATTTTATTTTTATTCCTTGTTTCCTAGCAGCGAAATCTATAGGGATTTAAAATTTGAAATACGTATGTAAAGTGCGTAGGTTGTTGAAACTTAAGGAAAAATAGAGAAACAGTAATCTCTTAAAGTAAAATAAATGAAAGAAGCAGCTCAGACAAAACAAAAAATGTTTCTGTGGCCAGAAACACAGTTGGGTAAGCTACGAATGTTAAAAAAAAATTAAGTAAATGCATGGAGTAAAAATATGTCATTTTTTGGTGACCATTGCAAAATAAATAAATATTTTTGAGTAAGATTAAATTCTTTTATTGCTTCTGTATAGAGAAATGGTGAAATTTTTAATGTATATTTTACAAATGGACACAAATCAGTAAGTAATCCATTTTGAGCGATGTTGCAAACTATTGTTGTAGCATTTTTTTTCTCATTATAATTAAAATATTTTACCTAAGAAAATGTTTGTGTTCTTTTCTATTTGCTTATTTAAATGCTAAATTATTTGTTTATATTTCTAGTTGCATTTTTTTTTATCAAAAAAGCTTACTACATTTAACTATATGCTCACAATGAAGGATGTTTTAATGTTTTATTTTCTATTCGTATATGTAACTTACATCTATATTATAAAATGAATTAAAATACTAATGATAATAACAGTATTACAAATATTAGATCAGTATGGCGATGAAGAAAGAATTCTTTGAAAAATACCTGATCGATGAAAGTGTTACAAAAAAATAACCAATTTTGCTTTTCTGAATTTAAAGAAAAGTTTTCTGATCTAATTTTACTAGTAAAGTAAATTAAGCATTTTAGTATAATATTTTACACTAAAAAAGATAAATTTATAAAAAAGAAAAATAATAAGTCACAGAGGAAAAGCAAAATTGCATTATACATAAACTTCAAGCCTTGTTTGAAAGACAATTTCTCTGTGAAGTGTAATCTTATTTGAAGAAAACAATTATCGACGCAACGACGAGATAATGAGAGGTTTGATAAAAGGCACCTAAATAGGAGTTCATGTTTTCTGGCTTTATGTGTAATTGGTAATAATATCTGGACTAATATGAATAGCATTGTATGAATACCAAATTTGTTTAAACATCTGATTCTAAAAGATTTTACATTTGGAGGAAGTCAGGAATACGACATTTTCCTTCACTATTATATTATTTTAACCTTTTCATTACCAGAAGTGTGTAATACTGGGGAATATTTTCATCGAAGAGCATATACATTTGCCCGTTTTCAACAGATGATTTACGATCGACCAGAGTTACCAAGATAAGATCCACAACCCGTTATCGAAGAACATATGGACCTTATTCTGTATTTATAAACGACGATGCTTGTTCATTTCGAGTATCCTGTTACATCACGCAGCAAAATGGTTACGAAAACATGGTCAAATGTAAAAACACTTTTTTTTATAACACGGAAAGAATAACATATGCTGTAAATAACGTTGTTAGTACCATGTTGAGTGGAGTGTGACAGGAATTGGGCTATCGTATTTATGAATGCCGTGTAACCAAGGTTTTACTCACAGAACACTTGTAATTTGAGTTGTTTCTGTGTTATTTTAATGTTCTTTTTTGTGTATTCTTCTGATTTTCTTACAATAACACTTCGAAACCCTGGAGGGAAATATGAATAAGCCTGGATAGCTTGTCCTATTATTTTAAATTTCTGTGGTATTACAAAGAACATACTTGGAAAATAAACGATTCTACCAGAAAATATTTGTTTTATAAAGCTGCTTGGAAAACTTCTATTTATATAAGAAATAAAAAGTCTTGTATGTTCTTTGTTTTTCAAAGACGCAGGTGGGCGAGGTGTTTAGTTTTTTTCTGGGAATATAATGTCATTCACTGAGCTAAAAAATTATTAAGTAGAAAGGGAGATTATTGTGTTACAAATAATAGAATTTTTTGCATTTTTACTGCATCTATAGGACTTCAATATGACAAGAAAGATTACATCTAGATAATAATAGTACCTTTAATATATTATAATAGCTAATATTTCGCCCAGCAATTAACTGTGCTTACATTTTTATTGAATTATATATGAAATGTCGGTTATATATTTTTTAAAACGCGCGAACTCCAGTTCACACTGGAATTTAATATGATAAACAACTATTTAAGAGCATTTTTATAAATGTAGACGCTCGCTATACTCTAAGAGATTATAAATGATGATTATTGAGAAACAAAGGGTACATTTTTATTTAAATTTCGAAAAATAATTTTGTTATCTTTCAAAGTTATTGAATCTCAGAGGTAAGCAAAAGAATTATCTTTCAATATAAACGATTATAGAACATAAATATATTCAGAGAGCATCATGAAATATATAGTGCGAGATATTAATTTGAATTTAAAAAAAATATTTATCTACAAAACTGGAAGTTCTTGAACTACCAAATGTGTATTTCTTAATAAAATTTCTTATAAAATGCATTAAGAAAAATAAATTATGTCTTACAAATGTGTAGTGTTTAACTCAGTTTTCGATTCTATTTCCCAAAGCAATTTATTATTAAAAATATACTACATTAGAAACTACTATACTGTGTGTTTGTGTTCGAATTAATTGGGACAAATAAAAAAAAAACAAATTTTTCTAAAATCTTATATTTTATTCATTACATATCGAAAGTTGATTGAAAAATCTTTATATTAATACGAAATATGTCCTCTTTTAGCAGAAATGATCTATTCAACAAGTTTTGACATTGACTTCAATAGTGCAGGGCACATATATTCTTGACTTCATCATCTCTCCACTCTTGTATACCAAATTTTATCCTTTGTTCTGTTGTCCTGCAATTCATCTCAATGGGTCTTGAGAAGATGCCATAAGTTTTCAGTGGGATTTAGGTCTGGTGAGTTACCTGATCAATCAAGCATTTGTATTTTATTTTCCCCGTATAAAAGTCTGGACTAATTTCGAACTGTGAAAAAGAACCAAATCATGTTGAAATGTTCCGTCAAATGTTTACATGAATGTGACAATCCTACTGTATAGTAGCTCCATATATTTAGCAGAATTCTTCTTGCCTTTAAGAGGAACTAAGTTTCCAGCGCTCTTTTTTTGTGAAAAAACCCCAAAACATCCCCTTAGTCCAGAAATTTATTGATAATACAGATAATTCGGATGTGTACCTAGATTTCCGAATCTATCAATAATTAGTTTTTGGTTCCTTGATCCAGCCTTATCTAATATTTTCAAATGCGTTTTTAGATATGTAACCTTTCTAGTAATAATGGATTTAGAATTTCTATCCATTATATTCCATAGAAATCCATAGAAATCTTGAGTATATGCTTTTTATGTATATTTTATGCTTTATATTTTTGTTATTATCACATTTAATATTTTTGATTTATTAAGATAAGTAATTAAACTAGTAAATTGTTACTTGAATGATTTTAAACCGCAAATTACTTTTCACAAATTTTATCCTTACAGAAGCAAAAGAGGAGGGAAAAAAATGAATACTTTCACATAATTAAAATGAAACATGTTCTCATTGTGTGTGTGTGTGTCTAATAACCTCTGAATACTTACTCGAATTGGTAATTATTGGAATCAAACAATCTATTTGTCCTTGAACTACTTTTAGCAGTTACTCTAATGAGATGTTCTAGTTGAAATGACCTCTATCTAACCAGTGCGCATTTCGGACAATGTATGGGGTTCAAAGAACATGACCGGTCTCCATTCTGACTTAATGCATTTCAAATAGACACTGCAAGTTTCCATTATCTCGTTGTTACTCGTGAATATTAACTTAAGAATATTTTGACTAAAAATCCATACTAGGGAAGACAACTGTCTTTTCCCGGTTTGAATAAATCAATACTGTCTCACTACGCTTCAGGTTGATTCGTAATTTAATACAAAGATCGTACGATTGTAAAATTTTACAATTACTTTTACAGAATATTGGAATTATGCAAATAATTTTGAAAATAAGCTGATTTGCTTAGTTAATTAAATTTTATAATGCTTTATACTGTTATGATAATGTATTTTTATTATATAGCATGCTGTTAATTTACTAAGCAAATGATTTGTGAATTGTGTATTTTCACAATATTATTCTCACATACTTGTGCTATCTTCTTTTTTCTCTATATTTGTGTTGTGAACACTCTTATTTTTATTTAAAAACTATCACCCATTAGAGCAGTTAATTGTGCCATATATTTGCTTGGTATTTTGCTAAGACTAAATTTGGAAGCGTTACACGCAAAAACACGCTGAGGAATTTATGCATATTGAAATAATATATCGAGACAAAAAGTGAAATAAAAAAAAATATTTCCCTTTGGTTGTTCTTAAAAAAAACAAAAATGGCTTCATATTGTAAAAGTTATGTAGTAGTATCATCTATATAAGCCAGTAAGAGCCTATTAAATGAAGTGATCATTTAATGCAGTGGTATGTTACGTGCTTAAAGAATCAAAAGTATCGGGTTTTTTTTCGAATAAGCACGCCACTACATTGGTAACCCTGGCTGAACTAAGAAACATCGTAACACCTTCTGAAATGTCGTGGCGCCATCTACCCGTAAAAAGAACAACTAAAACTCGCCAGACAGAATGCAGCGAACTCATCAGACTCACTTGACACAACCAAACAAACTAGTCAGACTCACTTGACGCAGTAAAGTAGTCAGACTCACGTGGCACAACTTCTCCAGTCAACAGCAACAACTCACACGCTTGCCATAATAACTGTATCGTTCGTTCGCCTATCCACTGACTCACTTGTGGGAGAGTGTGTAGCAGTATCATCTATGGAAGCCAGTAACAACGTCCAGACTGAAGTGATCGTTTTGGTTAAGTAGTATGTTACGTGCTTACGGAACCAAAAGTACCGTGTTCTGCCATCCGGATAAGCGCGCCACTTCATTATGCTAATTATACGATTACAGACCCCTGAAAGCAAAAAGTTCAAATCAGTATGATAACAATAAATTTATTATACAATGCATGTACTATACGTAAGATTTGCTCTGATATATGAAAGGGACATATTTAACAAAATCTTTTCCCCCTATGTGATCATCGTCAAGTGGATTCGGCTTTATAGCCTTTTTCCTTAAAAAAAGGCAGGCTAAACTTACAGAGTAAAGCGCTAAAAGAACTGCTCCCTGTGTGGAAAGACCTGAACGTGGGACAAGTAATGTCCCCGGTTGCCAAAATAGCTACAAAAATATTTCTGGTGTTTTCAGTTTAAGGTATCTGACTACCCTAAAATTGAGAATTCTGCCATAAATTGATATTTTTTTTATCATTTTATTTTATAGGTCGTCTTATTAGCTTTATGAAGTCAAGTTTATTATTTTCCACTTGCTAAAACAAAAACTACAAGTGTTTTAGGAAAAGCAGATGTTATTTACTTTGAGCAAGATGTCATGCTTTAAAATGCGTTTTACTCTAAATGAGTTTTTTTGAAAATGCTCACACAGAGACAATTATTGCTCAAAGAGTTTTGAAAATAATTAACTGAAATTTTTGGCGTATGTTCTGTATAATACTAGAAGTATTTTAGTCTTCACATTTATTAAAAAACTTACGGTCTCTTATGTGTATATAACCCCTGCCTTTTTAAGCAATTTCATATAATAATTGAGATAAAGTGCTCTAGGTTTTTAAAAGTTTCAATGTCTCTTATCCTGATGGCTATTTCAAAAATGAATAACATAGCAATACATCAGAAATAAAAAATTGAAAATGTATTTATAAACTTTTGTAACAGAATGGGACCCATTTATGTTGTTTTTTTGTAAATTTTTACCAATTTTTTCCCATTTTCGTAATAATAATTTCTTTTTCTCTTCTTAATTTTACCATATTTTTCTTAAAATGTACTTAACAAGCTAAAAAAAAAAAATCCCCATATCCATTTTTTTAAAAAAAAAATTGTCGCGCAAGTAGTCGGATATCTTAAGTGTGTGTAAATTGATACATAGAAGGAAAATTCTCCATAGTTAGTGAAAACTGATTAAGCACAATGGAGATTGATTAATACATTATAAATGTTGAATTTTGAAGAAAATATGTGGGTTACTGGTGACAAATCTCGTAATTCTGAACTTCGGCCAAGTGACAAGGTCGAAATTTAGGCAAGCATTCTATACTTCTAATTTACACACCATGACAATGGGAAGACATTAAGCCTTGACAGACATGCAACAGTCCCTTACTCGACTGGTCTTAGGTAGCACCAGTACTCGAATTCGTGACTCAACAGAAATGACGTCAGCAACGAGTTATCTACCTTAAAATACAGCTACAACACTTATAATATTATGAAAATAAGGATTACTATTTATATTGGGGTTTTATTAAATAATTTTGACAAGTAACCGGTGTTAAAATGTTTGGATATCTCTCCTATTCATGAAGATATTGTATTTAAATCGTTTTAATGATACAGAAGAGTGAAGAGAGAATGTGTATCTCTTTTCACAGAAAAGTGAAGCAAAAATCAAGCCATCTCTGGACACTTTGTATTGCAATAACTGTTGTTTCTCCCAATGCAATACATTATTTGCAACTACCATAATGTTTGCTCTAAATTTAAGCTCATAAAATATACACTTACATATTATACTGTGTTTCACAGAAATTTAAATATTATAATTATTTTCAATTCAAAATGAACGTTAAAAGATTCGTTCAATAAGTTTAACAAAACACAGGCGAATAAAACGGAGAAACGTTTCTTAGAATTGTGTCTTGTAACGAGTGTAAACATTTGTTGTAATTAAATGAGATAAAGTTTAATGGTTATTATGCACCGTTAATTATTAATCACAAGAGTAAAGGTTTTGGAGTATATACATATGCATATCACTTAAATTTCTAGCCTCAATCAGATAATTGGTTTGATACTTGAGTCCACACTTCGCTCTTCATATCCAAGCCACGTCTACATAAGCTTTGTCAACCCTGAGAAATTAAATGTACCCTGCTTCTACGCATGATAGATTTGTAACAGAAACAAAACTCAAAAATGTAGCTTTAACGAAATATTTCCAGTAACAGATAACACATTTAAATTATACTACAAATAACTGAAACCCTTAAAAATTGTGCTTTGCTTACGAAAGATTGGATTGGGCACTGTTAAGATTATTCAGAATTAGTTGAAATGCATGCCTGTTAAAATCCATCCATCCAATCAAACACACATATATGTATTGTAAGTATAGTTCCTTTTTTTACAAAAATAATACATTTTAAATACCAGAGAGAGTATTTGCAGAATACATTTTAAACATTTCGATTAACTTTTATGACTCACTTAGATATATACACTCATGTCCATAAATTAAGGATAATGAAGTTCAGGCAAAGAAATAGACAGAAGCAAAACAAATTTGACTTATTTGTAAAGTCTATTTATTAAACAAAAGTTAAAGAGCAAAAAAGATGCTATATGTTTGACATAAATAATAAAAATTGCGATTTTTACTCCCTGGAGCAAATTTTAAAAAAGGAACCTATTTACAAAAAACAGTATAACATGGTTAGTATGATGGTTAATACGGAGTATGTCTCCCGGACGATGCAATACAGGCCTTACAACGCCTACGCATAATGAGTATCAAATTATCAATCTGATCTTGGGGAATATTACATCACTCGTCAAGCAATGCCCTCCGAAGTTCGGTAGACAGTGGAGGGGTTGACGGGCTGCAATTCGTCGGCCAAGCATATCCCACACATGCTCTATTGGATTCAAGTCCGGTGAGTATGCTGGCCAATCCATACGGGTGATATCCTCCGATTGAAGGCATTCGTCTACAATGTTTGCACGGTGAGGACGGGCGTTGTCATCCATAAACACAAATTCAGCACAAATGACGCCCCGAAACAAACGTACATGTTGTTCCAGAATGACATCCCGATTGATGTGGCCTGTCATCGTTAAACTCTGAATATGCAGGCCAGTTCTGGAACCAAGAATAATTCCTCCTCAAACGAGCCATCTTGCACCACCGTAACGGTGTCGCTCAATGGTGTTTGTTCTCTTGGTGGTAACGGGTACCTGGAGCTCTCCATATGAAAGTCCGGCGAGAATCAGACTGCAAACTAAACCTGGACTCGTCGGAAAGCATCACACAAGACCACTGTTGCGGTGTCCACAATGCAGGCTCTCTATTCCAGGTTAATCGCAGGCGACAGTGAGTTGCGGTAAGGGGAACACATCTGACAGGCCCACGAGCATATATACCAATGTGCCCTAAGCGTCTGTACACGGTCTGCCTTGAAATTGTCGTACCGGTAGCTGAAGAGAGCTGACGAGATAGGTCTGATGCTGTGCTCCGTCTGTTTCTTTTGGCAGCAACTGCCAAAGTCCGGTCCTCATTCGGCGTTGTAACTCGGGGGCGACCTGTGCTGTAACATCTACTCACATTACCATCATCTTAGAATCGTTGCCAAAGCCTGGAGATGACACTCTGGGCGATTCCAAGTTCCTCGGATACTTTCAGCTGGGTACGTCCACATTCCAGTCGTCCGATAATTCTACCACGTAAAAAATCATCCAAATGCTTCCTTTGTGCCATAACTATGCGGTTATTGCACTGAAAGGCTTTTAAAGCGTTTGTGAACAATTTTATTTCTTTGCCACCATTCCTTATATACCCCTCTCTTAAACTCTCGTCATTGTGACGTACTATCCGCGCCATCTGGTGGTTTCCTGTAATTTGCTTATTCTTCTTCAAGTTGTGTGTGATAATTCTACAGGTGAAATTTTTATTTTAGAGTTAAATTTCTGTGTGATTCTGAATTATCCTTAATTTATGGACATGAGTGTATTTTCAAATTCACTCTATAACAAAAAAATTACTAACATTGTTTTTAGAAAATTATGTGCGAATTTTCTTATTAAAATAAAATTAACCCTTATGAGAAAACAAAACAAAATAGGCCCCTTAAAATATTTTTTTTTGCAATTTTATTATGATACTTTCAACTATAGTTAAAATAGTTTAGGTGATTATAATCCTATTATGTTGATATTAAAATATTTAAAACCTGCAATAATTGTACATTTAGTTCAATTATTTATGTAAGAGAACCGTTGTTCTTTATTTTGCAAATAAAGAGCAAATGAAAAAACTCACTTAAGGAAATTATTTGAGTTTTGGAACAGAAACAGTATAAAACATCGTAATTCAATTCTTTATATGAAATGCAATTTTTTTCCTTCTAATATACATTGTTGAATATATTATGAATCTGGTTATGTAAATATATAATTTCACTGTGCAATATTTTTCTGTGCTTATATTGGACTACTGTAAAGAAATATTATTCTCTATACAATAGCTATTAACGATAATTTTGAAGAAAATACAATTATAATTTGTGAAATGTTTGGACCAATAAGGCTAATTAGAAGCCTGGCTCTGTAATTATCAAAAATAATCATCTCAACTAAGGAAACAAAAGAAATTGTTATTAAAATAGAATTAAAATTGTTAAGATTAAGAGAAAAATGAAATTATATTATTATTTGTATAGTTCATATCTAAATATAATTAACTTTATTTGTTAATTTAGTTCATATATAAAAATCTAGTAGTGTTTCAACTAAATTAATTTTGAACTAGTCAGTAGTTTAGAAAGCAAGGAAAAAATAAAAAAATAATATGATATAACTACGAAAAACTTAGCTTTTTTTATTTAATCGTTGTAAAAATAAATAAGTGCAGTGGCATAATTCAAGAGGAGTGTGTAATTACAACTGTTCTAGAATTAAATGTACTTAGATTTCAATTATATTAACTATATTACTTTCCAGCTCTATATTAGAGTTTTTTCAGTTATAATTGCTTAAAAAAAGTGATTTTAAACATACATTATTTTAAAAAAGTAACCCAGAAAGAATGCATTTTCTTTAAAAATCAAAACATTTTTGGATTTATATAGATAATATTTTAAATTTTGTTCCAAAATATAAAATTGGATCACTATTAGAATGATTAAAATGCTTTAGTAAATCTGATGGAAATTATACAGTAAAATAAAAGTAAAATATATAATAATAAGGAGATTTTTTATAATTTATAAACATTAAGAAGATTATTAAATTTACAGAAGAAAAAACTTAGGTGATATCATTGAATAATATTTAGTTTGAAATTTTCACATGATTATGATATAAAAATATTTTATTTATACAAAAAACATTTTATCTTTCCAATGAAAAAAACATACCTACACAATAAGTCATTAGAATTTATGCTGAAAACCGGATTATTTTATCTAGTGCATAAAATAATGCACACTGTGTGCCACAGAGAATGTATTTTTTAATATATCAATTCTAAGTGTTGATCTTAAGTTTTTGAAATAATAATTCAAATGCAAATTCTGGCATTACTTTATGCAGAGTAGTAGTTTAAAATAATTAACTTTCTCCTTTTGAAATTTTTATTACAAGTTTTTAAAATGACATGAGGATCAGAAATGAAAGTAAAAAGAGAATGCAACATTTAAAAAGACTTGCTTGCTGCGATATATAAATCTGACATAAATATATACATAAACCTTGATTATTTACGTAAATCTGGTGCTGTGCCATTTCAATAAAAGTTAATCTCATCATTTCTATTTTTAATAGGTACGTTATTTTTACATTTATTATACGAATACTGGAATACAAACGTCGTGAAGTCGATTTTCAAATAGATTTAACTGTTGATGTTGGTTTACATTGTGATGTATAGAGTTAATTGAATTTCTGATATTATAATGCATATAAATTTTCACAATACAAAATTTTCGAACTTTAATCAAACTGTAATAACTAGTCTATGCTGCTACATGCACGCACGCACAAACACAAACACACACACTACACGAATAGATACGTAAACATATATAAATGTATACTGGATATAAATTTTAAATATATAATCATGCATTTTATAAGACATAAATATTATTACATGCAGTGTTTAAGTCCTACATGTAGTTAATTTATAATTTAATTTTGATTGATTCGAGAGCATCACAATGACATTTCCGATATGGCACTTAATCACGGGAATTTAATAGATTGTGTGGAAACACTACTAATATCATGTTAGCTCACTTCACTTCTGAGTTCATACTAATTGAATGTGTTATATTAATTTCATGTTATGAATATTATGACGAGCATAACTGAAGTATGTATCATTAACCTTTAATATGTCACATATTAATAATAAACAGAGCTGTACAAGAGTAAATGCAATCTTCTATTTAGATTTTGAATTTTGCTAGCATAAAATATAGAGTGATAATTTAAATACCATGAAACTAATAATAATAATAATAATTGAATATATTCCTTTTTATGCAGGTTGATACGGACGAACATTTTTTTGATAGAAAAAATCCAATTTCATATTAGTAACCTAAAATTATTTTTAAAAGATACTCTACATTTTTATCTTTTAAAGAACTTTTTCTTAAATTGTGTTTGGTTTTTATTTAGACTACTTTGATTCTCTTTTTAGAAGGGGGATATTAAATTTATTGATGTTATGGAAGTTTGAAACATAGAAAAGTCTTAATAGATGATATATATATATATATATGCGTTTACTTTTTTGAAAGAAAGACAGTTTCAATGTTTAAGTATTTGATTAAAGTATTTTTTTTAATCTTTCTACTTAAGTGTTTCATTCTTCTTTATTAAATTTCATAATATGTTGTAGGGATTTCTCAATCGTTCTTCGATTTAACTGAACTCTGGGGTTTCTTCATGCTGTTGATTTTGATAATCTAGCCTTATGCATGATATATGCATTGCTTTGTAAAAGTACGTTTATTCGTAATTAATTCCCTGTGGGTTTTCAAAGGGCTAAGCTACAAAAAAGGTCATAAATACAACAAAAAAAGGTTATTTGAAAGAATACGTAGGCAATTTAAATTTAATTACATACTTAACAGGTATTTTATGTGTGAAAACCTTGGTTACACGGTATACATCAATGTAATATATAATCCAGTTCATCCACATTCTACTCGGCATGGTACTATCAATGTCATTGGCAGCTCTTGTTATTCTTTCATATAGTTCTGAAACGTCAAGCGGCCGAGGACATACAAACAATTGGTCTGTGATTAATGTAAAAGATCAAGACTCCGGATAGCACTGAACGGATAACGCATGGTGTCAGTAACGTTGATAGTGTCATGTTGAGTAGAATGCAGCTGAAACTGGACTATTGCATTGATGTATGCCGAGAAACCAAGGTTTTACGCGTAGAGCACCCGTAAAATATGTAAATAAACTATACTTTTAAATGTCCTCTTTTTTTATCTGCATTCGTTTTAGTTTTTTTACAACATTACTTCGAAACCCTGGAGGGAATATAGAATAACCCCGTAAAGGAGAAAGGAAGAAACGGCGAATCAGAATTTCCGGCGATATGCCAGTTGTTGCGTGTCGGTTTTTCTCTTTTTAAGGAAATGCCCTAAAAATATTTTCTAGTGGTTTTGCAAAGACATAGCAGGAATCAGCGAGGCATTAGCTCGAGGTCTTCCTAAAAATGTAAGCAAACTTTACATGTTTGATGAATGTTCGATTGCTGATATCGCTACTCTCTTACTCGCTTTGTAGATATTTTGAATTGGCGTAAAAAATACTTTAACGCTTTCAATTTCAGACGATTCCTTACTAACAACACTACAGTAAACCGCCATTCATTAAAAAAAAGTATTTTATTATAATAGTTGTTCATTGCGTTAGTTTTCACTTTGTGCATTTTATGTAAATAATTGATTTATTCTTTAACGTTACTGATCACGCGAGGTGACTGAGTCAACCCAATCCTTTTTTTAAATACAATTATTTGTATTAAGGCCATAAAAATCGTAATTGAAGAAAATAATTTAATTGAGAGAGAAAGTATATTTACCTACATTAAGGACTTGTCAATTTTGTTTAATAATTTAGAAAAATTTCAATCAAACTGAACTACAACGTTTCAAATGTGTGTGACTAATCAAAGTACACAAATGACTGACCCTTTTCGATGTTATTTGCAGGTAAAACTGTTTTATTTTGCTCAAGTTATTCTAGTTTTATTGTAATTTGATGATCGACAAATAGTATGGTGAACCTTTCTCGCTTGTGCTTTTTCGACAGGGTGCAGTGTGTCTTGTGGTACACTTGGGGCTTCATGTCTTTCTTGATGGAGTTTTTTAGGTAGCGTTTGGAAATTTTTCTTTAAATTTAAAAGTTTTATGTTAATCGGTTTTCAAAAATTTACTTTTGCTGTCATGATTAATATCCATTATTTCATCAGGTTCTTCTCTTGCTTAATCAGTTTATTTTCCAAAATTTCATTTTCATCCAATAGAATTCTCAGATTCTCATTTCTATTTTATATTTTGTTTATTCATATTTATAAATTGTAATTAGTCGTACAAAGCAATCAAAACAACTAAGTCGTTCGCAGGGGAAAACACAGTCTGTTCATAGAAAATATTGTTAAACAAAGGAATAACTCAATCACTCGAAGTACCTTAAAGATTAAAATAAAACGTTTGTCAGTCCCAAAAAAAGAGGGAAATAGATGACAAAAACATTTTAATTCCCATGAATACTATTATATAATAGGATACTGACAAAGCTATTGGTAACAAAAAAACAGTTTCCCAGAATGAAAGATTTTGGGAGCCTTGGGACCCAAAATCTTTCATTCTGGGCATGGCCACTTCCGGGTGAAAAGACAATATAAGTGATGGAAATGAAAATCTTGAGAAGTGTTATATTTTACAATTTCTTCATAAATCTTTTATAAAATTCAATGTTCATGAAATTTCAGTGAAAAATAATAAATTGAAAAAGAAGAATCAACGCATATAAATTTTCAAAATTTTGAATGGAGTTGGGTATTATATAATTATGCATGGAATAAAAATGATATATTCTTACATAACACAATGTGGTTGCCAAGTTGTTATGTTCCCAAACTCTCACTGGCGAGTTGTGAGTTGCAGCTCTGGTGACACTGAAGAGAATCTGATACACGTTAATTTTGTCGTGTCTTAAATTTTTCATGCTAGCGTATAGTGGAAGTTAGAAGATTGGGGCTGAAGTCTCGTCCAGTCGCTTTGCTGAAATTAAAAATACGAAATCTGTCGCCAATGGCCTTGGCTTTGGCTTAGAAAAGGCATCGATAACAAAAAAGGATAAAATCTAGGAAAGAAATAAAGTTTTATTCATGATTAAACTTCGCGAATTCCTTTACTTCAAGGAAATAATGTAAATGTTTTTTAAAAAATTACGAAAATCTCAAAATAATAAGGTATTAACGAGAGAAATTCTGAAATAATGTTCTACTGCTGAAACATGTTTAATAGTCTGTTGTTTTTATGCCCTTGTTAATATGTTAACTAAACTTTTTAAACAGGAAATATATAAATTATTTTCACCGCAGTATAATTTTTTTCTTTCTTTTTATCAGAGAAATACGTTTCGTCATTTAAATAAAAATATCTCTCAGAGAGAAAAATGGCATATTAAAAAAAAATGCTAACAAAACGAATTAGTTTTATGAAATTAAAAACAAGATATTTTACTTGATTATATTTGTAACCTCTCATAATATAGAACTATACATGAATAACTATTTCTTTTTCATTATATGTAAGCTTTTTAATGTATCTAAACTTTTTTAAACGTGTTTAATGGCTTATTTTGAATATTACTGAACCTCTGACATATTATTTTAAATTTTTCAATGCAACAAATTTTGATTACAATTCACTCTATAAATTAAAAAGGCATTGCAATATTTTTTAAATAGTATGCTTTTTATCTCTCTCTCTCTCTTACCAATTCATCCTTAAATAAAATACAACCAATATTACCCAATAAAAAAATATCTGCAAGCTGTAATTACAATTATATTGTATTAGCATAACTAAATAGTTTAGATTAGTTCTAACATATTTACTGAAATATTTAATCAAAACTTACACGAGTATCAGCAGAAACGAGTCTTTAAAATAATAACTAATTTCAAAAGGTTTAGACGCATTTTGCTATTCTTAAGCAATAAAATGCTACGTTGTTTCCTAACATAACAATATGAAAGTAATAGTTTAGGAAAACTTTCTCTGTGTAACTTTCACTACACGTAGCTCTCAAGAAAATTGAACAAAGAAAGCTTTTCATTCCAAATCCTGTTCAAACACCAGAATTTAAAAGCATATATTTTTTTTAAATGTACTACATGCTTTGCCGATATCATTTGCTATTTTAAAGTTATGCGGCTTTTGTTTTTTGCTGCTTTTCTAATAATAACATAACAAACATTTTTATTACTAATAATTTCTTTTTTTAAAGATTTTGTTCTTTCAATATAATGAAAAACTCTTTATAATAAATTTAGAAATATCATATTTTTTCATTCACGATTTTTAAAATAAATAATTCTAGTAAAACATTCCTTTAATGAAGAGAAAATATTTTTGAATGAGTTTTTAAATAAAAATATTGATTGGGAAGTTAAAAGATCAGTCGGTAATTAAAAATTTGTCAATTGTATAATTTACTGAGGAAAAAAAATGATTTTACCTGAAAATTGACGCATATTGTGTTATTATTCAGCATCATCTTCACGTAAAAGGTTTTTTTTTTGTCTACGTAAAATTTTGTTTGACATATCCTCTCTTTTCTGTAACAAAATGATTTTTTTTATTATTTACGGAATTACAATACATTTAGTATACCTTGCATTTATTCACAAAAACTTCGAAATCACAAAAACAGTTTGATGGTGTATAAATGAGAGCCTTTATGTGTAATGATATATAACTTCTCATTAATATCTAAGTCCTTATTCTTCTTTAAAGTCGTAGTGAATTTAGTAGGATTTGAAAAGGTAATAATGCAAAAAGCTTTGCAGATACTCTAAAACAAAAAAAAAAAAAACAAAAATCAACAACACCAAAAAGGAATTCTCTTAGTAAGAATACATTGCATTTGCACATTAGGATAGGCCGGATTTTTTTCCCGATAGTTTTACATAAGCCAAATTTTACCCAGATAAGTAAAAAGAACAGTAAATTCAAGTCAAGGATATTTTTAGCTCGCGCTTGTATTTTGAAAAATATAAACATTTTTCTATTTTCTGTGATTTTTTATAATTTTTTAACTTACGAAGCCGTAACGGTAAATTTGGAATAAGAGGAAACAAACTATGTTAAAACCAGCAAATTCAAAACCAGTAGATACAAATTTTATTATTCCTGTGAAAATTTCAAAAAACCCTTTTTCTTTTTTTTTTACTTTTTATTTTTCGAAAAAATATCTGCAAATAATAATTTTAATCGAATTTATATATTCCCTTTTAATAAACAAATCCCTTTTATAAACATTTATCACATTTCAGAATATGTTTACATATTATGGAGCCCTGTTAATTAACATGTGTATTTTATGAAATAATCTAATATTTTTATTGAAATATTGTATTTTAAGGTTGAATTTATGAGGAATTCCAAGGAATCGATCTTGATAAAAAAAGTGTCACATATATATATGATGCCTGATAATATTTGTCATTTCTTAAGTCATAATGCTTTTTTTTTAAAGTTTGACACATCAGTCCACCTCTTGGGCGTGACGGGAAAGCTTTGGAAAAATGTATCTGAGTAATGTATTGCTCCATAATCTTAACAGATAGATGGCATGATCACAGATTTTGCTTGAGTAAAAACACGATATCGATCGGGTTCGAATTATGTCCCATTTTGGTTGTTTTTTATTTGTCAATTTTTATTGATGTCTTATCGGAAGCTTGGATTGCTGATCATGCATGATTGCATAATCATCTAGCGTTCATGACTTATACATGTTTGTTCGTGTATATTTCGTGTTTGTGTATCTCCAGTTTCACTCGAAGGATGACTCAAAGTACGGTTCTTATGGTTGGCTCTTTGGCTCTTTATTCCGGGTTATTCTTTCAATCTTCTTTTTTTATTGAAGCGTCCATATCCTACAAGTCGAGCGATCCAAAATCGTTAGACACTTACTTTCTCTTTAAGAATATAAAAAGTGCAACTTTTGATAAAAATAATAATAACTTTCATCCAAATGCAATCAATTAAAATCATACATTCCACAAAAAGAGTTTTTGGCAAATTCAGTACATTATGATACGACACGTCTTTTTATTGTATGTCTACGTATTTTTCTAACTCTTTTCTGGTAGGTAAGATTGTAAGATTTTCTCCAATAGAGCATTTTTATGACTTATAACCATCTATGAATCACGCTAATATAATTCAATAATTTGGGCATGGCAATTAATCCCACAAGACATCCGCCTATTCGACGAGTGTGTTTCACTCATATGTGCATTAGTTTGAGAGGTAGGTTACTGCAACTTTTTTCTTTGCTCTTGTAACTACATTTCTTGGGTGTAACATTCAATTTCTATGGCAATATTAGAGTTTCCTTCTAAATAAACATTCATCACATATAACAATTATAATCTTGTTTGGATATTTCCTTTTTGGTGCATCGGTGTTGGTGTTTAATGCAATTATAGAAAATTTTATCTTGCCATGTTTTATACCTATTTCTTTTCAGAAAACATTTTACTCCGCTAAAGTCAAAAAATATAAATATTACAAAAATATTAAAAAGCTTTCATTATTTTATACTTTTTTGAATGGAAAAAGTCCACTGATTTGATTTTAAAAATGTATTTAATATTTTTCCGAAAAACATATTTCTGACTGAAAAATTCCTATATTTTTTTTAAAAAAAATAAGAAACAATAATGGATATATTTAACATCACAGTTTAAGTGTTTAAATAAATTGCTTAAAAACGCATGAACACATACTCTTAACATATATTGGGCTATTTTAGTAAAAAAAATAAATAAACGAATATAGATGTTTCTAATAAATCTTCTTTTGTAATTATTAAAAAATTGCAAATAAAAATATAGATGTGAAAGTAAAATATCCAAAAAACTTTTTAATCACAGATGGATTACAAAGTGTAACCAATAACTTTAACCAAGATTTTTTAGCTATCAAGTTTACATGTAATTTGACGATTCTCTAAGTAGAATATATAGAATATATTTTTATTTATTTATTTGATATATTCCTTCTATTTTTATCTGTTGCTCTACTTGGAATAAACATTTTATATATCACAGGCTCTCAAGAAAGGGAGAAAAATCATAGGAAAAAAATGTCTTTCCTATACTTTCAATTAATCTTTTCGCTGTACTCCCCGTCGTGTATTACACTGGAATACTTCTTCCCACATTTCTTTTCTCCTTCTATATTCGGATCCTTTCAGACTGCAAGACGCATTGGAAAATTTAGTTCTTCAATTTTTTGCCATTGAATTGGCTTAGAGTAATTTCAATGTAGAGAATACGTCTTTTTACGCACTTTCCTCTTTTAAGAGTTCCTCTCTTCAGTCAAGTATCTTTGAAATGTCTCATTGTGAAGGAGTAAATACGATCTATTTCAGACATGACTCGATTTACTAGTTTGGGAAGCTTCGCGGAGTATCGGTGAATCAATATTGAATAAGAGGGCTCATACTAATAAAGATTCAGGGACTAACAAGCGTAGAATACAAGGAGAGATGAAAACTAGAACTTTTCATACAATATTGTTTTATAACATAGATAAAAAAATATTATATTTTTCCTTATTTTATTCATTGAAAAGGTACTCATACATTTTTATAAAAGTGTGCGAAATACAACTTCTATATTTAGAAATGTAGAAACTAATTATGTACAAAGGAATAATGAATTAGTTTCAGATCAATCAGAAAAATGTTATATTTTAATAATTTTTATAAATATTTCTGGAAATGTGAATATTTAATCGTAAAATAAACTTTAAGCTGAATAATAACATAATAAACAATAAATAAATATTATCATAAATTAATAAATAATAATAATAAAATAAGATGAATCATAAAATAATAAACTGAAAATGGGCATCAAATATCTTTTAATAATTAAAACAGAACCATATATACAAATGCAAATGAAAAAATCTATGTATTTATAATTGATTATTTTCTTCGACCTGTACTGATAGTATTCTGATCGTAAACACATAATATTGGATTGTCATTGTTGTAATTGTGCCTAAAGATAAGGAAATATTTAAGAATAATGCTATCATATTTAATTGTAATATGGAACGTGGCAAGAGTTTCTTAATTAGTTTGATGATAATTGTAAGAAAATAATTGTTCTCGCAAAATAGCTAAATATGACTTGATGCGATGCCTAATATATTTAGGAAGCAGTTTTTATAAATTTTTGCTATTTGGAGAAGGAACTGTAATAGAGTTTAGAACGAACACATCCACTGAAAAAACTATTTTATTTATTAAATTTCTCGTGACAGAAATTTTTAGATAGACAATTAAATAGAAGAAGATGAAGATTGTAAAATATATTTAAATAAAAGGGAATTTCCTAATTTCCATATATAAATTTATTTATTTCAATTTAGGTTCACCTATGCTTATTTTTTCGCTACATTTGCAGATTACTTGTGGATATAAAATAAAAATTTTATATGCAAAAGAGTAAGATATAAAGTTCTTGTAAAGTAAAGATAAAATAGAATTTTTAAAGATATCTGTAAAAGAAATACACATTCAAAGCAAAAGATGCATATGCTTAATAAAGGGATGCTACTAAAGGTAAATGTAAAGAAGAAAGCGAATTCAAGATACAAAATCCCTTGATAAAACTGATACAAAGTGATAGTTTTAAGCAAATTTGCATTTTACCATAACAACTGTTATAAAAGTGTATATTTTAAAAGCAGACATTTCATTTTCAGTCATGGAAAATATTTAAGCATTTGAATGGAGTTCAAATATCCTTATACAATATAAGCCTTTATGAATAGCACTTAAACAACATTCTATTTCATGAATTTCAATTTCTTTAGTCAAACTTGTAGCAAAAATAAAATTTCTTTGGTTTTGCTATTTTTTAATTACAGCCGTTTCTCCTTTTATCTAAGAATTTACCAATTTAGATGCACTTTGTATTTTAAAATGAAATACGTCGTATTCAAAAATAATGAAATAACATTCAGCTACTATGCTGTTCGAATTAATTAGGACAAACATTTTTCTCTTGTCTGAGTATGTGATTACCAGTTTTTTCCCGAACCACCCCAAACCAGCTACATTTGCCCATAAGTAATGTTACAGATCGACATTGACTATAATTTACATGATTGATTGATTTTAGTACAATAGTAGTTCAGTTGTGAGCCTTTCAGTGTGGTGGCTGGTGGTAATAAATTTGGTCCCATGTAACACGTGCTACTTTTGCTTGTTCAAAAATGGATATTACTCCGAGGAAGCTCGCGCGTTCTAAAATAAGCATTCTTAATGACACACACTCCTATGACTATAAGACATATAGATACGCTAGATGGTGTAGACAAATCAAGTGTTTCAAGAGTTTTAAGAACATTTCAAGAATTCTGATGATTGTCTCCAGAAGAAAGGGAGATGTGGGCTTAAACGAAAAAATTACTCCAAGAACTGATAAAATTCTTAAAAGAAATAGCAAAACAAATCAATTTAAGACAAGAATAGATCTTCAAAGGTATTTCTTGGATTATGGGGTTAAAGTGGATACCTCAACTGTACCGAAAATGGTACTGGAATTAAGCCGTAAGGCATCAAGACCAAGGAAAAAGCAATTTCTAACTCAGAAAACAATGAACAAACATTTAGCATGGACCAATAATACCGATACTGTACTGTTAACTACTAGAAGAAGGTGATTTTAAGCGATGAAATGCATTTATTTGTGCAGAGATACAAATTAAGTGTATTTAGACGAAGGGGAATCCAAACCCTGCTGCCAGATGACATCCAACGAACTGCAAAACACCCTTCTAAACAAATGTTTGGGGTTTTTTTCATAACAAATTGCACTGTAAGCTTAGTTCCTCTTAAAGTCTTGATAAATGCTATCAAATACATAGAAATGTTACGCAGTAAATTGTTCCATTTGTAGAAACATTTGATTGAATATTTCAACATGTCTTGGCCCCTTGTAACACTTTGAAATTAGGCGGAGAAATAAATTAAAAGTGCTTAATTGGCCTGGTAATTCACCAGAACTGAATATTATTGAGAACTTATGGCATTTTCTCAAGCATCATGCAGCTAAGATGAATTACATTACAACAGAACAAATTATAAAAGCGTTATACAAGTGTGGTTCCATAATGAGTAAATCAAGAACATGTGCGCTGCACTAGTGGAACCAATGCCAAGACGTGTTGAAAAGGTCATTTCTGCTAAAGGAGGACATATTCGTTAAAAAAAATATTTTTCAGTCTACTTAATGTATGTAATGATTAAAAGCTAGAGTTTTAAAAAAATAGTTTTTTTACCATTTGTTCCAATTAATTCGAAAATTGTAGTAATTTAGGATCATATGGAATTTAAGTTTGTTGCTTTTAATTTATAAAATGGATCAAAACTCATTTCTATGCATTCTTGATGAACTTTAACTGATTATTTTGTTTTTAAAGCTATTATAAAATTAAGAAAATATTCATATTATATATTGGTGGGGGTGTTATAGATATAATTTTAATAAATTCATTAGCTTTCCTTAATTTAAATATATAATTTATACCTTTTGAGAAAACAATATGTTTATCATGAGGTATCACTTCGAGTTTGAGCGACTTTGAGATATTAAAGCATTTTAACTGGGGTCTTTTATTATTAGCAAATGTGTTCAAACCTGTAAGTCAAAAATATCACAATCCATGTCTCACTCATAAACTATTTGATTACATTTATATCTTGCACAAAAAATAACTATAGAGTGAACTTTGTTAAAATAATTAATAAAAATAGATGTAGTGCAGCTAGATATTTGTTAAATAATACTTTTTAAATTATAAAGAATCATAGTAACTAATCACTAAGATAATCAGGGTAACTAATCACTAAGATAATCAGGGTAACTAATCACTTCCCACTAAGACCGTGTTTTTTACATTGCTTAGGTCAGTGTTAGAATAAAGATAATAGTCGCTAACTCGTAATCGGCGTGGTTGGCTAATTTCGAAATCGGGTGTCACTAAAGACCAATTATGTAGAGAGGCTGATGCACGTTTTTTCTGTCGTTTTTCAAAGTTTTCAACTGGTCCTCGTGTGGAAGTTTGGAGAGTGGAATGTCACCTTAGGTACCATGATTGTTACTAGACTATGATTCAAACTTTAGAGATCTTCGTGTATATACGCATCCTCTATATACCGAATGTGAGCAAACAAATTTGTAACAAATAACCTTTATGTTCCTTCAGAGGGCGACGTAAAGTAAAATCGAATAAAATTGAATGAGCAATCAATAAGGGAATCTCTACGGCAGAAATTTAAAATAAAGTATATGGTTCAATCGGATAAAAGAGCAGGATTAACTTATGATGATAGGAAATGGGATTTTCAAATTGAATAAGACTTAGAAGAGACTGTGAAAATTATAAGCCATATTAGTGATACGGTGAAGTAAGATGCAATGAAGGTCAAAAGACATGTAATATCAGTTCTTTGTTTACATTAGATAATCATTTGTTTGATTTATAAATGAAGTTTTTGCATCATGTAATAAAATGTATTATATCAGAAATTGTACTTTTAACTTAATAAAAGGGTGAAATTGATTACATTTATATACATTCACAAGCAATTTTTCACAAATTTACTTTTATACTTTTAGATCTTGATTTTGATTATAGTGCCGCTTTATAAATTAGTACTTGACGTTTTAATATTTAGATACGAAAAAAAGCAAAAGTAAATTATGACAAAAACTTCAATATTTAAATGTGAGAACATTTAAAATTGTCGTTATTTAGAATAAGATACTACTAACGTCGGAAAAATATTTGTGTTGTTTTTTACATTTTATAGATTATAGTAAAAAATATATGTACGAAATATTCAGAAAAATACGCTGTAATTTCGACGCTTATAATTTTAAGAAGCATGGAATAATATCGTAAGATAATTTTATTCGTATAATCAATATTTAAATTTGCATTAAAAATCATAAAAAATCATTATATAGTTTTCTATTATTATTATTTTACCGTCGACTAATCTTGTGAAACGAAAAACGTCGGTGATTCAAAAATTGTTGCTAAATGCTGTCATTATTATCATTACTGTGTTTTCATGTGCACAGGAGTAGTTTCCACTAATGCCTGTAAATCGCGGCATTCGGAGATGTCCTTTGATTTGACGAAATTGGATGGTATAATAATTAAGTACCTAATTTTTCTTTAACCCGGCACCTCACGTGCGAAGAAAGCGAACGGAGCTTCACGCGCCGGGTGTCTCATACCCAAGGGTGTTTACATTCTGTTTTTATTGTAAAATGTACATACAAAGGTGAAAAAGGGAGAAAAGTAGGAAAAACAATATGTTTAGTACACTTTTCACACGTCAATTTAGTTCTTTTTTTAATTTTTTTATCAGGCATTCAGTACATTGCTTATACACTCCTTTAATCTTCGTCGAGAGTGAGTGTGATATTTTTAATGGATCTTATTATTTTTTTTTAAAATTTCGTTGAAGTATTGCTTGCTGTTTCTTCATTTTTTACATTTTTCTGTAAATTGAAATCCAAAACACTTCAGAAATCAGCGACTGGTTTGATGTTTAAAAGGAGGTTTCTTACTAATTAAAAAATAATTTGTGCATTTATTGTCAGAGCGTTCAATAACAAACAAAATATTGTCATAGGCTAACGATTACATTTTCATGTCATTAAATATGATGTTGTAATTTTACCAAGGTCGATAACTGCTCTCTCAGTTAAATTATACGGATAGATTTCAGTAGTGGAATCATACTTGCAATTATACTCTTCTCACCATTCGATTCTTCCTCATAATCCTTAGCAAAGAGACTTTCTTCATCCGAGAATACTGTTGTACTACATTTATTGAATGCTGTATCTATTAATTTGCTTAAATATCACATTTCTTCAACATAACTGCAATAATGCGCCGTTGCAATAAAAGATTTTAAAGCGTGCTCATGCATTTAGAACTGTATCGGCGATTCACGCGCAAGGTATGACATACCCGAAGAGGCGATATCCAAAAATATACATTTAAAATTCGTCTACAGCTAAGGCCCCTCAAGGGATATGACCTGAAAGTCAGCTACAAGAGAAAATATTCATTTTTTGAAAAATGTTTAGATGGAGTCTTAGAAAAATTCGGTGGTGCCTTGCGCTAGAAGTGCCAGGTTAATATAGTATTAGAGCTTGAAAACATATTTATATTAGTCAATACTATATTATAATGTAATACAGAATCTTCAAAAAGTTATGTAATTGTGTTTTAAAAATGATATTTTATATTAAACTGAAAAATGTATCCGTATCTTTGAAAACATAATTCATTTTCCATGTGTTTTATTCACATTTACTTTTTGCAATCTTCATCTGCTTATATATCCTTATCAGAATAAAAATGTAATCTGTACAGAATTTTTTTTTCCAAAAGCTCCACCCAACAAGAAGGGAAACATTTTATTTTGAATTTGTGAAACATGTTGTTAACGAAATAGTTCTGCAATTTTATTTAAATTCTCACTAAAATATTCAATCTGTAATATAGACTTTTGTCTTCTGTGAAAAGTACACTTCTCCATATACAAACCATATATATCATATTGTACTACAAATATAGAAAATTCCCATTTAAAAAATAATGATGTTAACATAGAAAGGAGCACATATCAGCTACCTCATTAATCATTTTGAATAAATATTTAAATGATTTTTTACAAGTAGACAAAAGGATTAAATTTACACTGAATTCACATTCGTTTCGCCCCCTTTTGTACTTGATAAAACACATTTCTAAATGTTTGAATGGAGGAGAATATAACCCTTATATATATATATATATATATATATATATATATATATTCATGAAATAACTAGACAAGTCAGTTAAAGCATGTAAAAATATTGAATCTACGATTTAACTAGGTATTCTATAAAATGATGATTACATGATCGTTAAAGTATGAAATATGGAGCTCGAAAATTCTTTGAAACGGTTCTAGATATTTTCGGATAAGGCACAAGAAATGGCTGAAACCTGCTTTGGGCAGAAAAGCGCTTACACAATAAAGTATCAATCCCCGTGTTAATCCTATGGTGCCATTTTTTTTGATGATATAGGGTTGATATTTGGGGGATAGATAGTACTACCTGTTTGGTTAGGGAGTACAAGAAATCGACCCCCCCAAATGCCTACTCCCCTGTACAGCATTTTGACAATAGCGGGGCACCTGAGCTTCTCAGTACGCTCGGACCTAGCTCATTCGATAATGCTGCCTCCATTGTATATTTGCAACAAAGTTCTTGCTCAAAGTTTCATTCTTTCTATTTTATCTCAACATTTTAAATTTTTTTAAACGTTATTAACTTTTTAAAAATTTGTAATATCTTGAAATGTGCTTGAATATCTGATTTGAGATTTGAACCATAGTCTCCCCTCGGCAAGACCCATCCATTTATCCTCTTAGCCCTCTTTTGGTAGGCCTAGGGGTGATCCAGCACTAAAATATCATGTTCCCGTGTTATTTCTAAGGGGTTGGGTAAACATTAGCTCCCCTTTGGAATTGAGGTACGGTCTTTATATGTGGAGGTTAATTAGTATTCCGTCATATCACGAGATATGCGAGAAATCAACCTCCTCAGGTGCTCCCACCCCTACAGAGCCATTCCCTTTATATCTCGAATCCTAGACAGCCGTGGTAATCCGTACCTGCCTGATTCGAAAGATATCCCTATGATCTCTCTGCACATATAATTTTATTGCAATAATTCTCTCTACTTCCTCTACCCCACACACATTTCATGCTTTTAAAGTATTTTAAATTTTTAAAAAAATTTTAAATCGCATCCCTTTGATGAGTTTTAAGTCTGCTTTGAAACTCGAACCATAGGTTCTCCTCGGAGAGCTATATTGCTAGCCTCGTCGCTAAATTTAAAAACTCCATGTTAAATTTTTCGAAGGATTTTAGCTATTTAGGATCAATTAGTTTATAAAATAACTTTGAAATAGTATATTTTTCACTTTAACGGTAGCATATATATAGTATATATATACACACATATATATAGTATATATATATACCCGCATATTGAATTATGTCAGAATTTTGTGTATTTTCAGAGCCTCTGCAAGAACACTCAATACCGATTGTTTGCATTGCTATATAGGAATAAATTTTTTCCTTTGGTGTAAAATTATATTTTTAATCACAAATTTATAAATAGAATTTTTTATTTATTGTTCAATGCATTTAATATTTGTGTTGATTAATTATTTCTTTATTCTTAGCACTGCTGCATGTGGAGAACATACTTTTTTCTTTTTTATATTCTGTCAATATAGCGTTTGTCTCGTATTAGTGTTTATTTTTATGAGGTATTTTTAGTAATGAGCAGTATAAAATGCTCATTGCACGCATAAGCCCGAGAAGAAGTATACCTACATGCAATGTGTTATTAATAGCTATTTTATTTATTTATTTATTTACTTAAAGAATACGCATAAAACAGAAAGAGCTTCCAATTACAGAGTGAATGACACAAAACAAACAACAATATCCATAAAAATAGAAGTACATATAATTAGAGAGTTATAAACAATCATTCAAACAACGCAAACATTTAGAACAAAGAAAAACATTAAAAATATAGAACACAGAAAGAGCACGCGAAAGGACACTTAACATATTGGGAGTAAAAATAACAGACGTTAAGAGTATGTATATTGTAAATATTTATATTTAGAAATGTTAAAAGTATTAGACTTATTAGAAAGCCGTTGAGTAATTTATAAGATTTAGATAACGAGAAATTCTTCATTATAACATACAATAAAAATCTCAATTTCGGATAAATTTTCTTAAACTTTTCGCTGGTAAAAAAAGGAGTACCGCTAAATATGTTAACATAGTCAATTACACTATTGAATAATTTATTAAAAAACAGAACACACAATAAAATCTCGTTTTGAATTTAAACTTGAAAAATAAAGAATATCGGGAAAAAAGATAACAAAACCATCTAAATAAAGAAGAAAAAAAATTTTTTTTGTAAGATAAATAATTCATAAATCTAGTTTGCAACTCCTCAAGAGTTTAGGCTTTTATTTTTATAATAAGGACTTTAATTATATATATATATGCATGTACCTTAAAATCCAGCGTGTAACACGAACTTTTAACGCAAAAAATAAGATCGAAATTTACGGTGTGCGTTGTACATCGTGTATAAAGACAATAGCTTTAAAAATAAAATGAAAAAATAGATGAAGATGAAAGAAAATTAAGACTCTTACATGCATCGAAATTTCATTTATTTTTTTAAAAAAAATGATATTTCTTATGAACTAAACAGGTAGTAGTTCTAGAAGGAAACTATTTTTCAAAATCTTAAGGTGCCTGACTAGTGCAAAATCATCAATTTTAATGAAAATGACAAAAAAAATTTTATTTGATATTTTTAATATTTGAATTTTCTTCTTTCTAAAAATACCTTACTTTTGCTTGTACTCCAATTATTTACGAAGTTATAGCAGTTTTTATGCCAAGTGAGAACAACAAAAATGAACCGGAAGTTAGAAATCGAAACCGGAAGTGCTTTGAATTTGAAAGATTTTTACTCTTTTTTGAAGTTTTATTGAGTTTATTAATAAAATATTAATTTTGGTAATCTTAAAACTGAATATGGTGATATTTTTTTAAAAATTATTTAATAGTTTTTAGTAAAATTTGGCAACAACTTTACAGGTTTGTTGTTATATTTTGATTTGTTTATGTTTTAGCGATTCGATTCTTCGCTCCTCATTTAACTTATTATTTTGATATATTTTATAAAAAAACTGTCTTTTTAAAGACAAAATATTGATTAATTATGGCTAAATCAAGATCTGGAAGGTCTAAGAAGCGCCGATTTACTGGAAATCGTTATACCATTCGTGCTACTATTAATGAGAATGATGAAACATCTGAGCTCAATTCTACTGAATCCGCTAGTGCCAAAAAATTGGTATCAAGTCATACAAGTTTGGAAATTTTCTCAGAAAGGTTGTTTGAAACTTATGAAGACAATAGAATTGTCAGTTTGACAACTTTGATTTCATTGTTTGCTATAGTTTGCTGCCCTGATTGTTTTCTCAGGGCTTGGAACTTATAGAAGACTCTGTCAGTGGATTATGTTCACATATGAACCTAAAGTGCAAAAACTGCTCCTTCTTTAAAGGTTTCCCTACGACAGAGAAGATGAAAGGTTCTTGTCTGATAAACTCTTCAATTGTTTTGGGGCTAAGGATAATCGGGAAAGGATTTTCAGCTGGGAAAAAGTTATGCGCTTTCCTGGGTTTACCTTTCCTATCAAAACTTGCTTTCCGCAATCAAGAAAGGAAACTGTTGAAAGCAACTGAACGCGTAGCTCAAGAAAACATCAACGCTGCATTAAGTGAAATCAAAGGCTCAAATAGTTTCACTAAATGTGGAATATCTATTGATGGTACTTGGCAACGCAGAGGCTACTCATCTTTGAATGGGTGTGTAAGTGCCATATCAGTTGACACCGGTAAAATTTTAGACATTGAAGTTATGACGCAATATTGCCACATATGCGCGAAAGGCAATAACCAATCATCGAAACATGTATGTTCGAACTATAAAGGTTCCGCTGGGAACATGGAGGTTGTTGGAGCCTACCGTATATTTGAGAGATCAAATGTAAGGGATGTGCAGTACAATGAATACTACGGAGATGGAGACTCAAAAGGATATGAAGCTGTTAAAAACTTTTATGGAATTAATACAGTAACCAAACTCGAGTGTATAGGCCATGTACAGAAACGTGTAGGGGGCGGTTGCGTCAATTAAAAAAAACGATGAAAGGTTTAGGAGGGAAAAATAAATTAACTGATAAATTAATTGACAGAATCCAGAACTATTATGGAATAGCTATTCGAAGCAATGTAGGTAATCTACAAAAGATGATGAGTTGTGTAATAGCTGCATTTTTCCACTGTGTATCTGGAAAAAACAATTCTTTGCATGGACAGTGTCCTGAAGGATCTGAGAGTTGGTGTCGTTACCAAAGGGCAAAAGCAGCTGGGAGTCCTCTCAAAGAAAATAAGCTAGGACTTCCTAACAAAATTATAAACCAAATAAAACCTACATATCTAAAACTGTGTAAAGAAACGTTGTTGAAAAAATGTCTTCATGGTAAGACACAAAATTGTAACGAAAGTTATAACAACATTTTGTGGAATATTGTTCCCAAAAATATATTTATTGGACTGCAAACATTTCGTTTGGGTGCATTACTAGCTCTGATGGTATATTATCAGTGATTCGAAATGTAAATGGTTCCCTTCTTGAAAGTGTTGTTCAAGAGTTAGTTAAATTTGATAAACAACGGATTTCAACATCTTTAAGACACTCTTCACCGATTGCAAAATTGTCGCGAAAAAAAAGAAAAGCAGCAAGGAAAACAAAAAGTACTAAGAATGAAAAAACAGAAGGCTTAGTATATTCATATGGAGGGTTTTAAAGTTCTTCTTTGCATGATTTTTATTTCTAATTTATGATAACCTTTGTGATAAACAATGTTTTTTAAGAGCTTTTTCGTGAATGTTTACGAGTAAAACAACACAAATATATTTTGTATTAAATATTTCTCAACTTCTAAAATAATATGGTAGAATATATATTTGTTTTTCTATGTAAAATATTTTTATTTTTTAATGCAATAAGGTTTTTTTAAAGTGCATTTTATATGTCTAATCTGTAGTTCGTAAACTATGTACTTAGACTTTAAGAAAAAGCTTTTTGACACTATAAAATTGTTAAAAATATTAAAAGATAAAAGTTTGAAGAAAGTATATAATATTCATAATTGCTTTGAAAAGGTTTGTTTTTTTTATATAGAGAGGTTTTAAGTTTTTTTAGCAGTATAGTTTTTTAAATTTGAATTTTAAATCTTTAAATGCATTTTTCTCTGAAACAGCTTTTTTGATATTTTACAAAACGGTAAGCATGATATCTCAAAAAGTTCTGTAGATAATTGTTTGAAATTTTGTATCATGGTTCATTATTATAGTATGTATGCAGAGACGTAGGGATTAAGAAAAAACAGCATGTTTACCTTTTTTATAATTTTTTTTCTGCGTGATAAATGTGAAATTTTGAAAAATTTGCATTGCGTGCACTTTTTGACCTCTAGTTCAGTAATAAATTAAAATTTTTCAAAGATATTAGGTCAGTTCATTAGTAACTGTTTTCTGAGTAAAATTATATGGGTTTTTTAAAATTTTATGCATTAGAATTTATTTTACTATGTTTAACGTAACGTGCAAATAACGTCTAATTTAAACCTAAAATTGCCATATTTAAAAAAAATACACTGAAAGAATTTTTTTTTTGCTATTTTATTAGTTTTCATTTATAAGCAAACAAAAAATGAGTTTAAAAGTAAATTTTCAGCAAAATTTCAAAAAAATGTCTCCGCAACTAGTCAGCACCTTAAGATAATACTTCGAATAAATTACTTCAAAAGATAAGAACATTGCATAAGTATATTGCTAGTTTCTTCGTAAAAAAGCAGGTACACGTTATACAGCGAATATAACTAAAAATTAAAAACGCAGCTTGGGAAAATATAGGAGCACATTATACGCTAGGGTGTGATATACGCCTGATTTTACGATAAGTTACAATTTTCCAGAGTCGAGTGGATAACACAAAGAACTATATATATATATATATATATATATATATATATATATATATATATATATATATATACTAGCCGTTACCCTCCCGCTTCGCTGGGTATTTCATGATGTTTTATAAATATATCTGTTCATATTCTGACAGACAGACAAAAATTTTAAAAATTGGTTTTTTGTTATGAGTACCGTATATACTTTTAGTGCATTAAGTAAAAAGCTGCTAATTTGAAATTACAAACACACTTCAATTTTATTTATTTGTATAGATATAGATTTGGATTATATAACTATTGTTTAAATGTGACTAAAAATGTAAATAAAAAAAAAGAAAAGATTAAAACTAACCGTAAAACTTATCAATTTTTTGTTTCTTGCATTGCTTTTTACTTATGAAGCCTTGATTTATTATTTTTAAAAGTGCATCCGAAACAGCCGATGCTCTACTTAACTGAACAGTGAGATAACTATCATAAAAAAATTATGGCACGTGTCAGCGTATTATCATGTGCGCGTAACACTGTTATGTCTCATGAAGAGCATCGGCCGCCAGTAACCAAAACAAAGACTTCATTAGCTCAGCTTGGCGTTCAATTTGGCGTTCATCTTGGCATTCAGTTTCACGTTCACCCGTATAGTATCCGTTCCCGTAAGAATACGGGAATAAAATATAGCCTATGTTACTCCCCGTTAATGCAGCTTTCCATTAGTGAAATAATTTTTAAAATCGCACCAGCCGTTTCCGAGATTAGCCGGAACAAACAGACAGACAGACAGACAGACACAAAAATTTTAAAAATTAGTTTTTTTTATGAGTACCGTATATACTTTTAGTGCAATAAGTAAAAAGCTGCTAATTTGAAATTACAAACAGACACTTCAATTTTATTTATTTGTACAGATATATATATATATATATATATATATGGTCTCAATTTACTCCAAAATCGTTCTACCGATCACCGTAAAAATTGGCATGTATATATATCTCTTTGTTGCAGCTCTCCACCAGGTTTCTCAACAGCATATCAACTTTTGAACCGTTCAAACAATCACCAAGTTGCCAATGTTGTGGACAAAAATGACGACAACTTGGCTCTATCGCCAACAGTTTGCTATATTTTTCGTTGAATCAACATTATAATGTAAGGAACGGCATTGATTGCGAATCTTACTATTTTAATATAAAATAAATACAACAGAAAGTAACATTAATGTATTACATATCCAGATATATATTATTGAAACTATGTTAAGCGTTCTTAAACTAAATTTGTTATAAAGTGTTACTTTTGCTGAGCGAAAATCAGCTTAGGAAGGTGTTTTCAAAAATCGACTCACAAGATAGTTACAGGGCATTATAAAAAAAAACTTAAAAAACAACTTTTTATCAGCTATTAGATCTACAGACTTATAATTTAACAAATATGTTTTTTTTGTTCAGCTGAGACATGTAAAAAGCTTTTTTATTGTTTAATTTGCAACTCACGTAAAATTAACTCATTAAAAACTTCTTTATCCTTGAATCTGCCTTGTTTAATTTTTCAATTCACCCTTGCGAAGAACGCGTATACGTGCTCTAGTTTATTATACAGGAGTAAAATATAGGCAGCGATTCCTGAGTATGCTAAGAAAAAAATTTTTCAATATTCAAAAGTAATATGTAATCCATTCATCATCGTAACAAACTATCGACGTAATTTTGTAAAAAAAGCAGTATAGATCATAGATTGTACCATCCTAAGCTATTTTAAGTCACAAGGAAATTACAGATTATCACAGAATTTTAGAATGCAAGTATTGTTATTAGTTGATTAAATAAATAGAGCAAGGACTCACACACATACACAAGCTGAAAGCTTTACTGGTCAGCGAATGTATTTGTAACCCCATTAGAAATTGCATTATTGAAATAACAATATAGAGATCAATTACATAAATAAGAAATCAACCAAAATATAAAAAAGTTTTTTTCAAATCCAAATCCAATATAGTTCCTCATTTTTATAAAATAATACCTACATTCATAGAATTCAATGCCTAAGGAAATAGTTTTTAATAACAGCCATAAACAAAATCAGAAATAATTTTATTCGTTATGCAAAATACGTTAGATATCAATGAACACTTTAGTATAAAATCCTTTTGAGCGGATAAAATAGTTATTAAGTAGGTGGGAAGTATTTTAGAAAATTGGCAAATTGAAGTTGCTTCATAATTTTTAGAGTATTTATATTGCCCTTTTATAAGCAGCGGAAATCTTGGTTTCCATCCAAATTCAGGGTCTGTTTAAATAAATATTGAACAGAATAAGAAGATGATAACTAAACAACTCTGCATGAAATTGAGCGTATGATCTCCTGCAAAAGTTAAGGAAGATTTCAGTTCTTTGATTGCCAAAACCACATCTCCATGAATAATAGGTCCAATTATAATTCAGTCTAAGGCAGATTTTGGTCGTGACATAATCTCTCTGTCACAGTTCTTATATTTTTTATCTACCACAATAGAAATATCTTTTCTTGTGAACAAGTACAAACATTTACCTTACATCTTTTGTATAATGCATCTTAGTGTGTCTTCATATACTAGACAGTTTATATCTAAATATGTAATTTTTGGATTGAGATTTTCTCTATTAGTGAAATATACCACATACATTTATAAGCGGAAGTTTAGGTTGCTAAAAATAGGGGGAAAAGATTTTTTAATGCCGAATTATTTTTACATTATAAAATATTTTGTACACACAAATATACACATATGTGCTGAGATATACATTTTCTTCTATAAGCTTTAACGTAAGAGAATTTTTTTCTTTTCCTCTTATAGTTAATTTTAGGTCTGTAAATGTGAAAAAAGGACCTTTTATTATAAAAACAAACATATGTTGTCAAAATACATGTTTAGCTTAAGTATGTTATAAAAAGATTTCAACGAGGGAATATTTATAACATATAGGAATTTCAATTTCCTTTTAGGATATTCTGATATTGACGTAAACCATAGCACATACACTGAGAGTTGAAAATATTCGGTACTCAAAATACCATAAATTTTGTCCATATTTATTCCTTTTGATTCATATTTTATTTCTCTTTTATTTTATATTTGTAGTCTCTTGAGGGATTTAAAATATGGAATTCGTATTTAAAATACAGAGAGAGGGACACATTTTTGAAAAAAAAAATGAAAGTAAACGCAAGCTTTTTTGAAGGTGCATATGAGAAAATAAATGAATCGAATAAAAGAAAGTATTGAACGCATGTAAATGAATAGATATGAAAAAAATTAATAGATTTATTGATATAATTCACCCGAAGGTATACGATATGAAGGTGGTAATGGTAACAGTCGAAATACTAATATAAAATTTTTAAAAAATCGTGTTTTTGGAAAAATATATATTTTTAAAGATCTAAAAACTATAATTATTAAATATTTTTAGTTTCAGAACATTTAAATTTATCTTAAAAATAATTGCCAAGTTATCTAAAAATTTTAATCACGTTGTGGTAAAAGTCGTTAGTGCCAAAAAAGTGCTGCAGATGTTTCTTTGAATTTTTTCCGATTAAAATACTGTGAAACATAATTTATTTATGTGAAAAATGACGTATTTTTCCGAAAAGCGTATTACATGATAATATAAAAACTTAATGTAGTGCAACTATTTAATACAGAACACAACTGTAACTTTTATACACATGGAATGAAAGATAAATTTTTAAAATTTCAGTATCCTTTCGTGAGAAAATTTACATTTACTAGCATATTTTCTGAAATCAGAAAATAATGAACAATAGTGTATTTCTTATAATTATGAAAACGTATAAACATAATTATTATTTCCTATAAACAACAAATTTAGATATGTTTATGAGAAAATGACTTTAAATTTATTATAACCTTGCGATGTGTGATTATGTGGTTTAAAAACAAGTTACTTCAACTACACAGATTGAGAATCATAACCACACAATTAACTGTATACAATTTCAAAATATATCTCCTTCAGGTTACATGCATTTTTTTTCCCTGTCAATCTTATTGTCTATATGTTTCGTATTTCAGTAGAAATCTACATCTTTGCAGATTTTCTTAGGAAATTTCACTCTCAAATAAATTTAAACTTGAGAAAGCCAAAAAAAAATTGATTTATGATAATTCAATATTAAATTACTTTTTCAGGCAAGTTCTTAAGATAAAGAAGAATGGGTAAATGACGCTTTCACTCTAAGTAAATCAAATAAATTACAATATATATCTAAGTTTTCCAATAAAATGATTTGAGTTAAAAAAAAATCAAACGCAGAGAATAGGAAAGCAAATAGAAATTTTCACCATAGCAACTCGATACAAAGTAAACAATATAATGATACAGCCCTAGTAAGTATTCTTAATTGAACCTCTTCAGCACGTATCTTGTTTGTCTTGTGGTAGCTTGCCCTCCTAACAACGAGAAGGCTGAATGTTCAAGATTAAGCAAATAATTCGTTTCCCCTTCTTCTATAAAAGATATTCTTTCTTTTTATTTTTTCTTGAAAATTTTAATTTAATTTTGTTGTTTTTAACGCCAGACTAAGAAGATGCAGGAGGGCTCATAGTTTACAATCACAGTCAAGAAACTTGGATGAGACCTATAACCTGGCGTCCTACTCTCTAAAATTTCACATCCCACCAAACATATTTGGACAAAAAAAAATTCATGGAAAAACATCTTTTCGGCTCAAGAAGAAGTTAAAATTCAATTTTAACCAGTTAACTATGATTGTCGAGTCTACTTTACAGGAAGAAATAGCAGGATTTTGTGTCATGACGAGTATACTCATTTTGGGTAAGAAATAGTGACCGTTGGCTATTTAAATTGTAATTTTTGAGAAATAACAAAACATATTCTCAAATTTCAATATGTTTAGAATCTTTTGTGGCTAGGACTGAGTAAAACAAATAAATAAAAATATGAAATATTTAAGATGAAGTTATGCGTCTCCGTATGCACCCACTGACACAGCGTATAATTTCGCATAAAATTTTTGCTTACATGTGGTAATAAGGTTTTTAGATGTTATTCTAAAAGGAACAAAAGTAGGAAGTTGATTTATAATAGAGTTCATTGAGGTATGGTCAGCCATGCGACTATTGCGTCACGCCGAAAAGGCGCTCTGCCCATTGATAGCTGGTGCGAAACCTAGCTACCGATAGGTGTAAATAGCAATAGTTTGATGTTAGGACCATGTACAGACATTAAAGTACTGACCCAATGCGTTTTGCTTAATAATAGTTATTTTACTGGGGTGGGAAAAATAAGGATATTTTTTGCTAAGAGAACTGTTATCACATTTTTGTATTGCGCATAACTAAGATAATACTTAATAAAAATGCAAAAATGGAAGAATTTTATTTTAATTTTCAATTTAAAAGATTTCACTCGTTTTTATTTTATAATTGTGGAATACACAAAACCCCTAAATGTTTGCTTTTTGTCAAGTGCACTCTGCATGCAATGAAGAATGTTTCATATATCTTAAAAGAATTTCTCTCATACTTACAAAAAAATGTCATGTTCGTACCTCTTTTTTCAAACTTTTGAGGATTTTATGTGCGTGTGGATTTATACATGCACACGCAATTTGAAGTATGGTGTATTACTAAATCTTACATTGCAGTGGGGATAAAGATAATATCAGGTTTATTGGATTATTTCCCCCATTTTCATTTCTTTTCAAGCAACAAATTGCACATTGCCTTGCCAATTCCTGTTATTTATCGAATATTTTTAAGAATCTAAATTCCTATCTTAAATGAGAGAGAGAGAGAAAAATCCCTGCCTTCACCTCAAAAAAAGATTGTTGAGGAGAAGTATTTTAGTACCATGGAGACATGCATCTCTTAAAAAACACAAGTAATAATACTCTCACTACAAGAATTAAAAATGTGTGCAAGTCAAAGATGGAATGAGGAAAATATCAGTGTTCGTGCAGTGTACGGTTGGTTGTGGCCAGCTTGCGGTAGCCCGTAAGCAGTACGCGCAAACCAGTTAATGGATTAGACATAGCGTTTAAAGAAAATAATTGTTAAAAAAGTGTTAAAGGATTTTCCCTTTTTTGCTTTAAACTATTTGAAGAATTACTGAATGATCCGATGACTATACATTGAAGTGCAGAGTTAAATTCTAATAGACGATCAAAATATATTTGAAGAAATAAGTTCAAAAAGAAATTTTAAATTACGCAATACATTATACTATTAATATTTTACGTGATGATATTGCACATGAAATAAGCAATTTTGAGTAATAAAAAGGAAATGAAAACTAAAATGTGTAATTTTTTAATTGCTCCAACAAAAAGTAATACTTTTTTCAGGTTGTGAAAACTAAATTGCATAAGAACAAATCAATATATTTTAAAATTACTAAAATATGAAAAAGTAAGTTTTATCCTTAACTCTTCTTCATATGTGTTAGCAATAAACTGCACATATATGCATATTCTTCCTTATATAACATTTATTCAATTTTATATTAGATATACCCTTATACTTATTTCGATAGTATTCAAAATCTGGACTTATTTTTCTTAAAAAAAGGCATTTAATGGTATATGCAATTTTTCAAGCTTTGACGTTATACTGTATAACTCAAAGATAGTAGCAATACTTCCTATTTTTTGAAATAAACGTTTTGAATTTGAATGAAAAATTTTCTATTCTGTGTTTTCTCTTAGAAAACATATTCAAAGAAATCTTTATTTTTTATTGCTATTTTTTTCTTTGCGGCAAGTGTATATAGTATTTTTCTTTTATCTTACAAACAATGGCTTTCCTACATCCGCAAGATCAGGATTACATTGTGGTCCGATCGAAAAAGACATAGATATATGTATTCGTGTTCTAGTATAGAAATTTTGAATGCCTATTTTAGACGTAGCATGATTCCAAATTCTCCAAATATATCATTTTAAAATTGTTACTTTCTATTCAATTTATAGGTTTTTTATACATATAGAGATGGACAATAGGATATAGATAGATATAGATATGAAGAGAACATCTTAAAGTTGTAACTATTAATAAAAAATCAACGTAGAAACTAAATTTTTATTTGTTATTCCTATAAAATATGTACATAGTCATTATAAAACTCATATCTTTCTTCCAGCAGCTCGTAACTTTAAGAAAGTTGTTATTTCAAGAGCTCAGAAGATTGTGTCGAAAACCATTTTTCAACTTCACTACTTAATTTATGCTGGTAAATGTCCAATCAAAATATGAATTTTGAACGTAATGAAAAATTCTTTTTTAAAAATTAAAATCGGGATAATAGGATAGATTTGTCAAAATTTGTAAGCCCATTGTTGTGGCTTTTCAATCATTACTCGAATTAACTAAGTTCATGGACTTTAGACAAGACGATTTTGGCAATCATACCACACCTCCCCTTAATCAGAATAACATGCACTTCGTTTGTACGATAATTGACACTGGTACACTCTGATCGTTCCCCCAATAGTATGCTTTGATACCTCTCCGACTATTCAAAAACAGCAAACATTAGGATCTTCCCAGCAGATTTCTGCAACTTAGCAATATTGGGGAAAATAAATCCTTGTCTTTCTACTATTTGTCCATCTATTTGTCTCTAAAATGTATGGATAGATCCAAGATTTTTTCAATTTTTTTCAAATTGCCCCCCCCCCCCCAGAAAAAGATCTTCGTCGTAATCCGAAACATTTAACATCTCTCTGGATAAATCACGTCGTGTTTGCTTCTGAAATTAAAACATTAATCGAGGAAAATAGCTTATTGCGACTTTTTTGACTAGTTTATGGTGAATAATTTTACACACTCTATCGTTACTAAGATCAGTCTCTTTTACGATTATATGATCGACTGCTCTACGGTCTATTAGCTTAATTTCTCCACTTTCTTCAATATGGCAGCATCACCAGGGATTGATGATCTTCTGCTTCATGGAACTTCTGTGAGGAACACGTAGCTTATTTCATTTTCAGCCCTTACAACAGTACAACATAATAAGACTAGCATTTTAATAAGCAGCCATAATATTATCCTGTGTTTATAGGGTGTTGTATCCTTTCAAATATATGAACTTATTTCCATTTTAAAACTCTATGTTTTCCATTCTGGGGGTTACAACACACAACCTACGACTTCTTGTAAACAATAAAGTCAAAACTGATACCTGTAATTTAAAACAGTAAATGCTCTATGCTTATTAATTTATTATAATAAATTAATAAGCATAATTAATTTTTCTACATATCTTAGTTATATTTCTTCGAAATATTTAAACATTTTACAATGCATTTATAATCCTTAATACTACGCTCTGTATTCATAAAAATTAAGGGTTTTTTTTAAACTCATTCTAATGAAATAAGCAAAGTGAAAGGTATTTTTAATTACGTTTTATTCGAAACTCTTGAAATATATAAATAAATAAAATAATTTAATTTAATCGAGCAACTCTTTTTTTGGGAATTACAGATAGGTGTAACAATTTGATATAAGCAAAAAGCATCCAAATTACTGAAGTCATTATTATCTGTATGCCTTTTAAAAGAAACTCTACTGCTTACATTCGAATATCTGTCGCATTTAAGCTATGATTAAGTTATTCATCAAAATAGTGTAAGTTTCTTGGATTTTTTAAAATTACAACACATTTTAATAGGCATACGTTATTTTGATGAAAAAATAGTTTTTTTTCAAAAAATTTTAAATACTTTCCAATTAGAAAATTAAAGTGCATTTATTTTTCTGGACTATTAGCAAATGCCTATAATCATATATAACTTCAATACTGATAAAAATAACACACTAAATAATATTAAGAATATAAATAAGTACTCTTTTTTCAAAAACATATATAATCGGGAAGAACATTAGGTGAACTCTAAATGATTTTTATATAAATATCTTAATACTTAATTATAATTCCCTATCTGTGGCTTAAAAGAACATTGATCTATAAATATGCTTCTTTACTTAAATAACCATAATAAAAACTCGTGCGAAGGTATGATATATACCTCGTTTCTCAATTCGAGTTGTTTTTTAATCCGGTAAGTAATGGGTTACTTACATTTCATGGGTTTTATATCAATAATGTCACCTGCAGTCGAAACTGGACAATCGCTATTTACGCAGGATATATAGGACGATTACAAACAAAAAGGTTTCTTATGCTGGATCTTTAAGGTAATCATTTTGCGATTTATTGTTTCTATTTCTGGCAGCATCAAAAATAGAATACGACACCGATTAATGTAATTTTAGAAGTAATTCATTGACGAAACTGATTACGATGCTTTTATTCTGGAAATATCCGTATATTTAAAATTATTTTTAATAATATTATTGATATTAGTGTTTACAACTTTAGGGTGATTTTTGTGAGTACTGTATAGAAAGTACTATTTTTGAGAGATATTAACTTTATTTTACTATTATAGACTTAATTTTCATAGCTATCAGTATTCAGTCAAAACTAAATATTAAATTTTATATGCGATTGGAGAAAAAATCCTATATGAATCAATAAATTAAGTTTTTGTAAATAGTTATTGATGTGCTGGTGGACAACTTGAGTAGGCGAGGACAATTGTATTAGTAATCGAAATGCCATCCGGTAGAATTTAAATAACAATTTAATTATTGCACATCATGACTACATAAAATATATATTTATAACCCTGATTTTAACAATATAATTTCAGCAATATATTTTTTAAAAATTTATTTTGTGTAATTTCTTAATTTGAATTCAATTAATGTAATTTTTATAGTTGCATATAGTGAATGAAAATCTATATATTTTCTAAGGAGAGATAGTTTAAAAGACAATTTTGAAGAAAAAAAATCACTTTTCTGTAATTTAGGAAAAGTATGTAGGTAAGATGTAATATTGCACTCTCAAACATCTTTCTTTAAAATTAGACAAATTTTGTTTAAATTGGAGATTTATATGTGATCTTTTGACAAAAGATTAATTTCGTGACAAAATGAGAAAATTTCACACAAAAATGAGATTTCTTTACTGTTATTTATTACAGTGCTATTTGTAGCTTTTAATAATATTTTAAATTTTTCTGAAATTTATTTAGTGCAAATATATGAAAATAATAGCATTATTATTGAAATTGGGGGACTATAGATATTGACAGTGTCCAATATCTCAGTTTACGTTTGCACAAAAGTAAAATAAAATAATTTATGAAGAACTAATGATGATTTTTAATGTAAATTGCAAGCTTTTTTTTCATGCAACGTGCCTGTTTTATTCTGTTTAGAATCAAAATTACTTTTTGGAAATTATTTCAAATTAGCAAAAGAAATATTTGAAAATTCGTTTACAACAGAAAGCTGAAATCAGTTCCAAGAGCAATAAATTACTTAGAAAGTCGCACATAAAGAAAAGTTATAATTGTAATGATTTTCTTTGACATACAAAAATTTAAATGAAATATTTCTTTGCTCTCGAAACAATTTATTACTTCAAAGAGCGCGCAACTGAACCAAAGAAAAAAATAATTCTTTCCTACATAAAAATAGCAGTTGCATTATTTATTTCGTTTTATTTGGGCTGTATTCGTGACAGTAACGAAAATTTCAAATGAAAACAAATATTTCCTTTTTCAACATTCAGAAATATCTTTTTTCTTTCGACAGTACTTGTTGAGAAATGATGGAAATTAATTAAAATTGCATCCTTACTCTTTCCATTATTTTTTTTTTATTTCTTTTTCTGGAATATTTTCAAAACTTCTCAACAAAATTTATGATTAATATATTTGACTACCCTTAAATTCCATATACAAATGTCAAGGAAATACGAATGTGATTAATAAAATTTTTTGCAAAACACAACTTTATATGCAATGTAACTGTGTTATTTTTTTTTTTTTTTGGAAAATATTTTTTAAAAATTATTATTAAATCATATTTATAAATAATCTAAGTAAATACATAAAGAAAAACTCATTTTTTATTAATATATATATATATATATAATATCAGCATTTCTAATACACTAAATTTCTAAAATTATAATTGAATGATAAACAATACGTAAGAGTATGATATTACAGTATGGCCAACGTTGAATAGCCAAGTTAAGAAGACTCGGTACCCTTAGAAATTTTTTTTTATTTATGCATTTAAAAATTATATTTTAGCATTTCATATAATGTTTATTTTCAATAAAACAATATGAGGAGTAATTTTGCACATATTATTCACACAAATTTAAAAATTTAAATTTTTTAAAAAACAAATGAAAAATTTTAAAATCCTAATCCTTCTGTATTTATTAATATTTTGAAATGAAAATTTTTTGTAACATTCTTAAGAATGTTTTAAACAACTGTAGGGATCGATTTTACTATAACTTAATTGGTTGTGGAGAAAAAAAATAAAATGTTAATAATATGCTAAAATTTAACGAAAAACCCAATATCTCCTACATTTCATTTTTTTAAAAAAAAGTATTCAGTTTATAGAAAAACAGATCTCTAATTTTGTTACATGCATGATTTATAACACACAGAGAAAAAATGAAAGTGATGGGATAATAATTGTGGAAGAAGTAAAATTTTGAATGAACTAATGTATTGAAAAAACACAAGCTGAGAAAAACCATTTTAAAGTTTATACTTCTGAAAAAAATATTATTATAATCTTAAATAAATTTAAAATACCATTTAAAACATTAGCTATACATTTTTCTTCAAAATAATTGCTTTTTAATATTAATTGAACCCATATTTTCTGTAAATGATATATTTTTACACAGTAATAATGGCACATAAATAACAAGAAAACTCGAAGAAAACGTTAAAAAAAATGTTTTTCTATTGTAACACAAGTTTTAAAATCTTTTGCTTCACATAATATTTAAATATGATGAAAAGAACTGAAATTATAAAATTATTAATATAAAATGCCTAAATTAAAAATATTTACATGCACACATTTTACAAAAAAAAACAACACATTTTTAAAATACCTCAGAAATATCCTGCTTTATATGTAACACCTTCCTTTTTTTAAATTAATATTTCTCTTTTTAAAATAGCTTTTTTTATCAATTTGCGTGCATGATGATATTTGGTGTTTTTCCGTCTGATTCTGAATAATCTTTTACGGGAATCGAGCATCACACCAAGATCATGCGAACATTTCCCCAAGGGTATATGTAATGCTTTTTGGGTCTCTCTCACAGTGCGTAGAGTCCCTTTGTTAAATTCCCAAATTGCTTCCATTACAGCATGTGTAACTCTGTCTTTGGACACAAATATCTCCTTTGGACACTTTGACCAAATCATGTTGTGCAAGCTTTCATTAGCGTTTTGGATTCCGCAATTAATGCACCTTTCCAAAAGTTCATTTGAAGCTAGCCGTTGATAAACAGAAAGGAGATATGTGGCAAAAAACTTTTATTAATTGGAGTCCCAACAGGTTGTTTATGCAGACCTGGATTTTGTCCTTTTGCTTTTGCGGACTGGTAAAAACACTATGAGTCTGTACCGATTGGACATTTCAATTGCTGAGGCTTTTGGTCTGTCGAAATGCTGTGATATAAAGTAGCATATATTGCTTTTTTCATGGCGGGAACATTGCCTTTGTTTTTTAGTATAGCTTTTTGGTAGTACAAAGTTAATTTTTTAATTGTTGACTCTTTTAATGTGCCGTGGTCTTTTCCTCCTAATGAAATTCCACGGGCTCTCGAATCCTTGACAGCATTTTGTAGACCAGTGCCCAACCTTTTGCTGGCATGATTAATGCACTCCTCTTTTTTTATCTCAGTCTTATCCCAATACACATATTTTCTGTTAAATAATTGAAGGTTTTACAATCCCCATCAGACAATGAGTTGCAATAACGAAATCCCAACGCTTGTGATCTTTCCCAGAGGATCAATGCAGCCTCCATTTCCATCGAAGTTGATGAGCCGGAATGATTAACATCACAATCCTTCCTATGTCCTTCAAACCAAATGTTATATTCTGCACTTGTGTGTGTGTGTGACTCTCCAAGTTCTCTTTTTTGTACAGAACAATTGCGACATACCTTGCACATGACTTCAAAATCAATTACATAGCCTGTAAGTATATCAATAACATAAGCTATGCCAATCAAAGATGTATGTCCACGCGTCAACCAGCTACTATCAAATGAAACACTTATATCCACAACGGGAGCATCAATTGGTGCTTCGTAAGCATTTCTCACTTCACTGTGTACTTCTTTCAGCAAATTCTCTGCAGCAATACCACAGGCTTTGTGAAGACGTTTAGTACATTTGCTATAAGTTCTCGAGGAAAAAGGAGATATATTTACTGTCATGCAAATTTTTCAATTGCAGAGTAACCTTTTCCAATATTAGAGAATGCTTGTGTGACACGTAAATTAATATCAGGAACGGTATTACCCTGCCTTTCATTAGACGTTTTACCAACAGCACAAACTTTTTCAGCACAAGAATTGCAATTTAAATTTAACACATATGAAAATCCAACCTTTTTCTAAGAGCAAGCTTTAGAGTTTCTTGTCACAGTCAGGGCATTTTAGTTTCATAAACATTTTGCTCTTTGCTCAAAATTCACAATAATGAAATTTCCAATTTCAGAATGTTCAGTTTTTTCAGGATAAGGTAACTGCTCAATTCTGATGTTAGCAACTAATTTGTTTTCTTCTGTGACACATGTATCCACAGCATCACTACACCAACGTTTGCTGTTCATTTGAGCAGAATGATTTCTACGTTTAACTCGTGGCATTTTTAAGAGAAATATTCAATAGATAATAATAGGAAAGATAATATTGAAATCTCAGCAGTTTCAGCAACAGTCTTTAAAAACAGCAATCAGTAAAAGTCTTAAAAAAGACTTTTTTTTTTTCAATGTAAAACGTAAGTAAAATTAACACGATAACAGCAAAACAAACGAAAGAAGCGCCAAAACAACAACAAATAGCTTGTAATAAAAGTTGTAGTCACTAAAAAGTAGGTAAAGCGTTGCAGTTATGGTTAAAACAAAGTAAAATTTATTTTTGAAAAGTAGTTGATAAAAATTAGTTTAAATCACTGACACTCTAAAAAGGGGACGTGGTCAAATTTTTAAATTTGTTTGTTTACATTTTTCAAATGAAATGTTTTCCAACTTCTGATTTTCAGGCTTACAAAACTGATATATCAATTGAAAGGTAATCGTTCAAAGAATATAACTAAATAAAAATAAAAAAAACGATAAATAAGTCATTTTTGAGGTACCAAGTCCTCTTAATACGATAGGAATCTTTTACGTGTAGCAATAAGCTTATAGGATTAAACATAGTTCCTTCCCTTTAATATGCATGTATTACTAGATCAAAAAATAATAAAAAATACATTTATTTTTTATAAAAAATATTAATTTCTTAAAATATAAATCCTTATGATCATAGAGTTTAAAACTAGAAACCTACTTTTTAAAGATTTCGTAAGAAGGTTTAAAATTAAATAATGTTTTCAACGAAAAATAAATATTTTGATGTAGTTAAAGAAGTGCTTCTCAAACTTTCAATATCTGCGACCCAATATTCAATCATTCCCCCCGTACAATAACAATGCCAATAATAATATACTTTGAAGCTCTCTAAATATACACTATGACATTAACCATTTAAGTGCCACTGACGTATATAAACGTCTCACTCAGCCAAAGTGTTAATTGTCCCAGACGTATATTTGCGTCCATCCGAAATATAATCCTTTCTGTGAGCTTCTATTCATAAAATTGGCCTGAAGGTTTTGGGAATACAATAAAAATATCTTTACAATGTTTCCAAAGGATTTACTTATTTCAAAGGATTTGCTTATATATGCCTTTTCTTGCTCTCCTCCCCTTCTTTCACAATACATCACATACGCACGCCTACGTGGAAAGCGAAGACATTGGGAAGTGAATCACATCTTTAATCGGCACTTAAGGGATTTATTATAAACCGTACAAATTATGAAGATATATGTTGATTTTTGTAATAATTTTATATATGAAAGTCCATTCGGTCAATGTCATTACTTTTCTTTAGGTATGTACTGTCACAATCAGGTGCCCTAGTGATATTTTCTTTTCAGGGGTTTACTGTCTTTGGTAATCACCTTCGCGAACCTGTACCTATGATCCTTTCTATTTTCGACTCTTTTTGTCATTCAATTCATTTTTCTTTCTCTCTTCCCGTCTAGAACTATTAAAACATTTGCGAGATACTTTAAAAACTAACCATTGTAAAAATATCTAAGACAGTATACCGTACAATGGTATTGGATAAAAAATATAATCATTGTCATGGTATTATTAATTGTTTTTTTTAGTATTGCTAAACTTACTATAAAATGCATTGTCAATTACTGATACAATTATAAGTGTAATTATATCAGTGTAAATGAGTATTTATTTCTTTTTATGGAATATATTTTGTTAGTTTACCTTCAGCTAATTGATAATTTTTTAAATAATCTTTTGTTTTCGACTTTTTGAAATGCTCGCTCCTCCCTCGTAGAATTATCACGCCTCCCTAGGGGGCGTGCCCCACAGTTTGAGAAACGCTGAGTTAAAGAATCTAACCTGAAATAGAGAGATATCTTAAAAGGTTACAAAGTAAGAATTTCACTTCGATTTGTATTAAATTGTTTAAAAATTAAAACTTTAATGTAATTGAAAAATGAATGAAATATATACAAAAAAATGTGTCATCTACTTAGAAAGAAATTAGTTATTGTAGTTATTATTAATTTTAAAAGGTGTTATTTCTTTGCAATTTTAAAGAAATTACTTACATGTTGAAAAGATAAATGCTGTTTTACATTTAAAATAGGAAATGACTGTTTTGTGAAAGCGACAATAGCTTTCCATTTCAACACATCTATTTGATATGTGAAGAAAAAAATAAATATACGTTCAAGAAGAGATATATGTTAAGTAAAAAATAAAAATAGCAATGGTTTTTTTTAAAAATTAGCTCTAATAGAGAAATTCGAACGAAATAATAATTAAATAATGGATTTTATTTTATATCTAAAATTAAACTAATTTATGAAGCCATACTCTTTATTAATTTTTTAAAATTAATAAATGACACTATAATAATAAATCACTGCCGTAGAAACAAATTCTGTCAATTAAATCACAATGAACTCCCCTCATAAAACGGATCTGCCAGACACGGATTGAAACAACCCATGATTTACTTAACCCCAGACGACACAATTTAACCGAAGTCTTGTCACTCCTGGGGTGAATATTAGAGACTAACTGTGGTCATAAAGCAGGATTTACGAACACGGACAAGTTAATGAAACTTTGCAGTGAACCAGACTTAGAATGCATTAAGTGAGAATAGAGACCGGTCATCTGCTTCACTCCTCATCCATTGTCCGAAATGCGCTTTGGTCATAGATGCTCTAACGCAGATAATTTCAACCAGAGTATCTCGTTAGAGAAATAGGAGGATGTAACTAAGACGGAAATGGATTGCGGCTCTACCGGTGTGGTAAGTGGCCAGTTGAACATTTATAGAGGAAAATGCATTTCCCCTTACATAATTGAAAATTGACTATTTTATTAATTTTGCTCCCAGAGAGATGGATGGAAAATGTCTACGCCTACCGATATCAAATAAATTAGCGAAAACAAGTATCTTGAGGTAGGAATAATACAATTTTATGCACTAATGTGGAAGAGTGTTTGCTTGTATATAAATATTTCAAGTGAATTTTGCAAACACTTCGTGATATAAACCTTGTATATCCTCAGTATTTTATTTAATTACTATACTTATACTCTTTGGGTACTGAATAATCTAGTTTAGGTATTTTAAATACTTTTATCATTTAAAATTGAATTATTATTTCAGGTCTCAAACGAGAATTATATTTAAATATAACATTTAATATATATTTAATATTTTAATACATTATAGCACCAGCAAAAACTTTTATTACAGAAGGGCTTATGATTTAACTTTATACTTAGAGAGTAATTTCATCAAGAAAAGATGGAAACCAAATATATACTTAAAAAAATAGTAAACCACAATTATATGAACAATTACAAAATGGAAAAATGAACTTAAAACAGTGGGAAAATTATTACTTGAAATCCAAAAATTTTCTTTAAATTGAACTGTTTTATTTCAGATTCATGAAGTATCACTAACATAATTAAATGGCAATGCAGTTAACTTGTTTTATTATACATTTAAATTTTTCTTCTTTTTTAAGAGTATAGAATTTTAAAAAAGTACGGTAAAATATTAAAAAGATATTCATAATAACGATTTTCAAATTTACATTTGCATGTTAATAAAAATTGCTCTCCCTTTTTCTTATATGTGGTGTTTACTCCTTCTATTGATGAATTCCAAAAACAGAACTGAACAAAAATGGTAAATAATCCCACAGTAGCCACCGCACACACAAAAAAGAAACAATGAATGTTATTCATTTTCTAAAAAGTAATGAAAATCAATACTATGTATGATTTAAATATATGTTTTATATTTATATGAAAACATGTGTACTTTTAACCCTGATATTAAGCTTTACATTTTCAGTAAAAAAATTTAAAAAATCAGAATACATATACATTGCTCTCAGAGTTAAATATAAATATTCAAATAGAAATAATTAAATATTTAGTCATTATTATATTCTAAGCATTAATTTAAAGAAAAATGTGAAATAATTTGTAACATTTTTTTTACTACAAAACCTAACTTACAGCTTTATGTTTAGTTATAATGATGGAAAAAATAATAAATTAAAGTCCATTGTCTTGATATTAGCCTTTCTAGGCAATCTTTCATTCAATTTTTTAAAATATAAACTATCCCCTTTAATAAATAATACTAAAGAAGTAATATGTTTCCAAATTGCAGAACGTTTTTCCTAAATATTATTAGTATAAATGTATGACAATTATAAATACATATAATTTTTGTTCATTTATTTGCTATTAAGCGTATATCGTCTATCCCATACTGTAAAATTTGGCCAAGTATTCTTTAATGTTTCATATGAGTAATAATTTTTTTTAATATGCGATGATGAAGCTTTCCAAGTTATTCTCTTATAAAATATTCAGATTTTAAAATTTTTTTAAATTAAAAGCAGAAATTTAAAAAAATAATGCAAAAGAATTAGACAAGTCCTTTAATTTTTATTTTTACAGATACACTCGTCTTAAAATCAACTATAAAAAATGGTATGTAATAAAATATAAAATAATTTTATATGATAATCTTGGTATATGATTTAATTATTGTATTTAAATTAATCTTGACAGTAAGTTAACTGCGAAAAACAATTTGAAGCAGCGATAACTTGCAATATTTGATAGCCTATTATGGCTATTTAACGTCCCCTGGACTCGAGGAAGTTCCTATACATAAAAAAAATATAAACAGTTGATTTAGATTGTAATATAATCTAGATATGTAATATGTAAATATGAAATTATTTTAATATATTTATTAACGTTGGAAATTATTCTCTTTTTAACACTACTATCATTTGCTTTGGTTTAAAAACTTTAATAACTCTAACTGTCTTAATGTTTATTTTAATTTCCAATATTTAATCGTTTGGTATTATAAGTTTTGTTGCAAAGTTGGCATCCTTTTTTATGAATCTTGATATGAGAATGTTTGAGTTGACTGTTAGAATTTATATTCAATATTGTTTTTTACACGTAATTCGATATTTTTTAACACATTGCTTTTTACTGATTGGATTTAGATTAAACATATTTTATTCAATAAAAATTTATGTTTCAGTAAATCTGTGTTCTTGTTTGTCACGTTCTAGTTTAATTAAACAGTTTGTTCTATTTCAAATTAATTATTTCCTCCATAATCAATGAATTTCGAAGGTTCAATTGACATTGAACCTTCGAACCAAAATGACAAATTGGTTATAAGCTTTAAATACTTCTACTCTAAGTGACTTTTAATGGTTAAGAACTATAATGCTTCAGAACTAGGAATTTTCCTCTTTACAATATATTTTTATACAAGATAAAAATATGTATAAAAAGAAATTACCTTTGATGCTATCGTGACGCTACAACAAAATGATTGCTTTTTAGCTATCCCATTGTGAAGATCATAAAATTCCAGAAAGAAATGGAAACTCATTTCACAAAACATTTGCTATATCTGCCACTAAACGTTCTTTGTTATTATAACACATGCTGACTCCATCTTTTCACAATATTTATCATTTATGCTGCGAACATTTGCAGCTTACAACAAACTGCCAGATTTAGCAAGAAATAACAAACATTATGAATTCGGTCGATGGAACAATTGTTTTCAAAGAATGGCAGCAACATATCTGCTTTCAATTGGATGCAGCGCTCGTAGTATATTCTTACTTATACACGATACTTACGTCGGGAAAACCTTTTCAAAATGGATATTCTTCACTTTTTCGTCTCTAAAGTCTCAGGTCTTGAAAGACAGAAATATATTTGGAATTGCAACAAGACCTGCATAAAGAACGGCACACTTGGCATTCATAGCGACATATTCACTAAAGGATTGTTTGTCAAGCCATTTTAGTTTTATTTTACTGAGTGACAAAGGATATAAAAGAAAATATTAAAGTAAAATAAAGAATCCCGGAGTCTCAACGGCTTATTTGCAAGTTGAATCAACAGTATGCTTTCATGGGGGAACGACGTGAGGTGCATGCGTTCTTTTCGCAACTTGAGCTTATAAGGAAATGTTTATATATATTTTTTCGTTTCATTCGAAAACATTGTATAGTATATTTTATGCTATGTTGAAAAAAATGTGCAACTAATTTTTCATTTATTTATGATTTTTAAACGTAATAAAATGTTCTTAAATTAGGAAAATCATTTCGATAATCATTCAATCAAACACATTTTGATTTAAAACTTTTACATTTGCATCTGGTTTTACATAATGAAAGAATCATTATCAGGACATAAGAAATTTACTCGCATTTAGATATATTTGTTTTTTATTAGAAAAAGATTAAAGTAATCTCAAAGGATTAGAGAAAAACGGTACATTATTTTTTTTTATAAAAGCAGCTATCTATATATATATATAGGGAAAAAGTGACTTATTCGCTTACTCACTCATCATTTACTCAATCCTCACTCACTCATTCACTCAAACACTCGCTCACCCATTACGGTATTTCCGGAACTTTTAGACCTGTGGACTTGAAATTTTGCTGGCATGTTTCCTTTACTGAGCAAAGATCCTTTAAGAACGATGTTTTAAGAAAATTAACTCAGAAGTTAAAGACAGGATGTGTGGTCGTTAAAGATAGAAAAAAGTTTCTGTCTTTGAACTATTAGTCCTAAGAACTTTAAGTTTCATAAGAGCATGTTTGTTCTATTGAGTAGTGGTATGCTAAGAACGGCTCTGGCAGAAATCAACCTCCAAAGGGAGGGGTGGTTGTAGAAGCGTTATTTATTTATTGTATATTTGTCCAGTATCTTGTCTTTGAGATCGAATTACTATTGTTGTTCTAATATTTTTAAGGCATTATTCTTAAAAAACTAAGCTTTAGTGGTTTTTTTTTAGAATTTTAATTACGCAGCCATATTTTGAAGAAAAAAGGTTATCTTGACATAAATTTATTTGATTTATACGTTCAAAATATTTTTAAGCTAAGATTTGCTTTATGATTTATAAGTTGTATGTGCTCTAAATCAATATCGGTATTCACGTTACATGTTAGCTTAAAATTATTTAAAAATTTTATATTTTTATTATTTTTCTTTCTTGGTTTTTATATTTTTTTCAATTTACCCGTGTGAAAAACGGATATACCAGTTAGTATTTTTACATACAATATAAATACGAACCAAAATCGGTTACAAAAAATTCTAATATCACTTACATAATATCTCCAAGTTTTCGAATGCTTTTTATTATTTGTAAAAAGATTAATTGAAATTAATTAAAAGAAACATGAATACTATGCTTTATATTCAAGAAAGCGAAACACTTTTAATATTTTTAAATGATATCTTTCACATAATGTTATCGTTTTTAATCTAATATAACTAAATGGCTCAGAAAATATATGAATTATTTTCTTAGTTGTTTTTAATTCTTCCTATCTAACGAAATAAATATAATAATTAAAAATTTTTACCTCTTTAACTGCCGATTAAAAGTTCCGTTTTTCAAATAGGTGAACGTATGCGGTGTATTGGAGGGGAATGAAGAGGGTAAAGGAAAACACAAATAAGCAATTTTTATGAATTAAGTAAATCCTTCGCAAACTTTGTCAAAGTCTTTTTATTGCATTTCAAAGCTTTCTGAATAGTTTTACTGATAGCAACGGAGAGAAAAGAATCGTGTTTCGGAAAGACTTATGTATACGTCGAGAGCTTTTAAACCAGCGGTTGATCAAGACGAATATATACGCCGGCTGCAGTAAAAGTGTTAAGATATATGCCGTATACTGTTATCTTAACAAAAAAATTAAAATGTTTCAAAACTTTATTCAAAGTTGAAGAAAAAGGAAAGGATTTATAATAAGGATACATATTTTTATTACACTCTACAATAAAAGAAATATTTAAATAATGAAACCAATCATTTTCCTAAATTTTTTTTTACGTTCAAGTATAACTTCATGGGAGATATTATTTCGGAGTAACGGTATAATTAAATCGATATGGTAAATACATCATCAAAGAAATTATTTTGTTTATTTCTCTTTTAAAGGCTTTTTTAATATCTTTAATTAAGATCAATATTCCAATATTTCGTGCAGAGTCAAAGTTTATCACTTTCATTAATTTTGCAGTTAATTTGAAAATTAATTTATTTAAATAGTGAACAAAAAGCGCCAAGATTTGGAATATAGGTATAGAGTTTTGAAAATGAACACTTCAAGAATTTTTATTGATATAAGCATATAAAAATAATTATAATAATTTATATTCTAAGTAAAATTTATTTTTTTAAAATAGTATCGTTTAAAATATTATTAAAACTTCTTAAAACAATGCTAGTACGCCTTAAAAAAAAGAATTTCCTGTCACGGTATTCTTATCGCATTTCAGAGAAATGCACTGTAATTTTATTTTATTATGCCTGAATTATAGAGAAGTTACTATGTTATGATGAATATTTTTGCCATTAAAAGAAATTTTGCAAAAATATTTCATATCCTTTCAAAAAATCATATAACTTGTTAAATGTATATTTCTTAGTTTTGAAAAATCATGACAATTCCATTTTTTTTAATTTTCAATCTTACATAAGACTAAAAAAAAAGTTGAAAAAAATGAGCAAATTGTTCTAACATTAGAAGAAGGAAGGTTTCAGTAAAAAAAAATGTCTATATGTATCTGTGTGAAATGCGCAGTAAAATATCCGCAGTAATAATTAAGTACCAGTAAAATTTTTAAACACAAATAATGCTGAGTAGTGCGAATAATAATACATATTGATTTTGCAATCACTGTTCTTTATTGAGTTGGATGCTACGTTTGTTTTGAAGCTCATTTCTTCTTTCATTGTTCAAATTTCTGAAAATCAGCGTGTTCTGTATTCAGTGAAAGCATACCTCCTTTCAATTGGAAAATCCAATCTTGTGAAGACAGTTAGAAGCTCTGACTAAATGTCATTGTGAAAATCAGTGGTTATTGAATCGCAGCACAGAGTGTCACGACTAGCAATAAGTGTCCTAGTGTTACAATGACCTAAGTAAACGGCTACCTGTGTCTGCAAGCTCTATGTTATTGGATGAGTTAAACTTTTTTTTGCATTGTAACTTTGTCTGGAATAGTGATATCCTGATAAGGTGTTTGTAATGAGCTGCAGCAAGACACCTGTTTTTCAAATGACCAACAGTTCATGTGCTATTGATGCTGACAGTAAAGCTCGGTTAAGCGGATATGGTCACCATAGCAGTGCTTCAATGTATTGTCCATAGATGAGTTTCAATTCTTATAAACAATTTTCGACAGACATGGATCTGGAGAACCCCAAGAAGATGGAAAGCTTAAAATATCACTAAAGGACTGAAGGACACATCTGCAGTTATGCTGTTGTCATGTGTTTGGCAGAGATATCAATCCACTCACGTCACGGTATTCTTATCGCATTTCAGAGAAATGCACTGTAATTTTATTTTATTATGCCTGAATTATATAAGAAGAAGTTACTATGTTATGATGAATATTGTTTGCCATTAAAAGAAATTTTGCAAAAATATTTCATATCCTTTCAAAGAAATCATATAACTTGTTAAATGTATTATTCTTAGTTTGAAAAATCATGACAATTCCATTTTTTTTTAATTTTCAATCTTACATAAGACTAAAAAAAAAGTTGAAAAAAATGAGCAAATTGTTCTAACATTAGAAGAAGGAAGGTTACAGTAAAAAAAAATTTCTATATGTATCTTGTGGTGAAATGCGCAGTAAAATATTCCCCGCAGTAATATATTAAGTTACACAGTAAAATTTTTTCAAAACCACAAATAATGCTGAGTAGTGCGATATATAAACATATTGATTTTAGCAATCACTGTTCCTTTAGTTGAGTTGGATGCTACGTTTGTTTGAAGCTCATTTCTTCATTTCATTGTTCAAATTTCTGAAAATCAGTCGTGTTCTGTATTTCAGTGAAAGCATACCTCCATTTGTAATTGGACAAATCCAATCTTGTGAAAGACAGTTAGAAGCTTCCTGAGCTTAAATGTCCATTTGTGAAAATCAGTGGTTAGTTGAATAAATCGAAATGAGCACAGAGTGTCACGACCTAGCAATAAGTGTCCTAGTGTTACAATGACCTAAGTAAAACGGCTACCTGTGTCTGCAAGCTCTATGTTATTGGATGAGTTAATCTTTTTTTTTTGCATTGTAACTTTGTCTGGAATAGTGATATCCTGACAAGGTGTTTGTAATGAGCTGCATGCAAGACACCTGTATTTCAAATGACCAACAGTTCATGTGCTATTGATGTTGTCTGACAGTAAAACTCGGTTACGGCGGACTATGGTCACCATAGCAGTGCTTCAATGTATTGTCCATAGATGAGTTTCAATTCTGTATAAACAACAATTTTCGACAGACATGGATCTGGAGAACCCCAAGAAGATGGAAAGCTTAAAATATCACTAAAGGACTGAAGGACACATCTGCAGTTATGATGTTGTCATGTGTTTGGCAGAGATATCAATCCACGGCAGAACTGTTCTCCACTTACTTCGTCCCTATTCAGGGGCAGTAGTTATTTATCAAGATGCAATCCTCAATCCATATGTCTGTCCATACCACGCATATATGGGTTCTAATGTCTCGTTTATGGTTGACAATGTGCGAGCACATACACACAGCTTGTGTTATCAATCAATACTTGAACCGTGAAACGCTCCTTCAAATAGAATGTCCTTCAAAGTGGTCCGATTTCTACCTAAGAGCATGTATTCGGCATGCTTGGTAGACGTCTTTCGGTTCTCCCCGAAACCATACGACTTCTGTAAGAACGAGCACAGACCCCACAAAGTATTATTAGTGACCTGCTTGGATGTATGAATCGTCGTGTTCGGACTTCATCTTCCAGTAGAGGTGGTAACACTCCTAATGTGTTTGTACCAAAAAGTTTTAGCACAAATTTGGCACCGCATTGTTTAAATAACTTATTCTAAAACTATTTGTTGTTTTCCTCTTAATTTTTACGTGGAAATGTGTCTTATTTTGTTCAACAACCCGTGAAAAAAAATTTCATAGTTTTTAATCTAAATTGTTTTCATTGTATTAACATTTTTGTTTGTTGCTTATTTTTAAAAAAAGCGTATATTGTGAAAATCTTTTTTTTTGTTTCCAATCATACATTGTTGCATGACTTTGAAGTAAACTAAACCCCTATATTTTTAACTTATGTAAAGTAATTTTAAGATATTCAGTTAAAATGTCTAAAAATGGGACAGATAAAAACTTCTGCTTCCCTCATCGTTGCTATTTTTTTAACATCGCCTTTGTTTGTAGTAAACCAGCATTGTCTCTCAATATATGCTTCATTACTTGGAGTTTCAAGAATTGAAAAACGGGAAAGTCAGTGAATATACTTATCATAACTATATATATGCTAAAAGGACTGTTACTTCTAATATTATTATAAGAACTCATTCATTCTGTAAAATGGTTTTAAATACTGTTAAAATTTTTAATACTGATTATCTCTTTATTTGAATATAGAGATTTTGAAATAAAACACTCGTTAAAGCCCAAAATTTAGATAAAACGTGTCAAAAATATATGAAATATCTGTTGCTTGTTATATTAAGATATATGTGAATCGATGAAATTAAAGATAAAATTTAACAAGATAAAAAGTAAGCACATATTAAATTACATTTTTTATTTCTTTGTTCGAAACATTAAGAAAGAGTTTACTTTTATGACAATAAAGTTTGGGTCGACCCCGGTTGTTTTGATTGATTATCTGGAAGGAAAAATCATAGGCTTACATGTCATATGATTATATGACACGTAAAAGATCCCTTTTGAGCATTAATTTAACTTTAGTTCTCTCCGCAAAATTAAATCATAGCAATATTTAACATCTGACGAGAGCTTGAATTCAATAAAATTCAAACATCCCAATTTAGTAGAGAATTCACCACTAGATGGATCTACCCATGAAATGGCTTCCACTCTTGGGGACTTGCATGTCTGCAAATGGCTTTGTTGCTAAAATGCAGCCCATTTGAGACAAATAAACAATGATTGGATATTTCAGTCTAGAAAGTATTTAACTAGACATTTGTATTTCAAACATTTTTTTTTACCATTTTATTTCCAGATCTGGGAATATTGTATTTCACTCTTTCTTTCGAGTTCTTTTGCCATTTAAAGTATAAGAATGTTATTAAAATCTAAAAGAGGTAATTAAAAAACTCAAGAAATAAAATCGTTGATATTTATTTAATAAAAATATTTAAAAAAAATAATTACAATATTCTTATTTTTTTAATGTAACTGCCAGGTGTTTTAGCTTGAATCTGAAATCTTGGGATCGACCCCGGTTGGTTTTGATTGATTATCTGGAAGGAAAAATCATAGGCTTACATCTCATATGATTATATGACACGTAAAAGATCCTTTTGAGCATTAATTTAACTTTAGTTCTCTCCGCAAAATTAAATCATAGCAATATTTAACATCTGACGAGAGCTTGAATTCAATAAAATTCAAACATCCCAATTTAGTAGTAGAATTCGCCACTAGATGGTTCTACCCATGAAATGACTTCCACTCTTGGGGACTTGCATGTCTGCAAATGGCTTTGTTGCTAAAATGCAGCCCATTTGAGACAAATAAACAATGATTGGATATTTCAGTCTATAAAGTATTTAACTAGACATTTGTATTTCAAACATTTTTTTTTACCATTGTATTTCCAGATCTGGGAATATTGTATTTCACTCTTTCTTTCGAGTTCTTTTGCCACTGAATACCTTTTGAATAGAGGAAATATTATACACATAAGTCCATGCTCAAAATACTTACGCTGGCATGAAATGGAATTTTAAAGCGTGGAGTTCCAGCTAAGCTTTCATTTTCGCCACTGGACAGTGGATCAAAATTTCATTAATAACTCTCATGTAGCTATGAAGTGTAATGTTAATCGCAAATAAATCAAACAAATTAATACTTATTTACATCATATTAACAATGGTGTGTTTTACTTTATCTCCTATGAAAAACAGTTTAAATTAGTATATTAGTGATTTATTATAATATAATAAATAAAACTACAAACTACATTTATGGTTTATAAAATTTGCTTTGAATCAATTGTATCTACTTTTTCAAACTATTGATGTTCCTTTTTTCCTTTAAATAAAATGAACATTTTATCTCGATAAATCATCTCATTTCTCAAAAAGGATTTGAAATGAAGAATTTTAGTAATTTTTTTTTACTGTAGTTATCAATCAAAATCAATTGCAAACGTTTCCTTAATGATTTTGTATTAGCTTAAAATTTAAAAAAATCTTATATTATAAAATGTGATCCAATAACTAAATACTGAGTAGAATGGGAAAAAAACTAAAAGCAAATAATATCTCATAATTGTTCGTCTTGTATTATTCAGCTTATTTAACTCAACAGTAGATTAGAGCAAAACAATTTAAGTATTCTTTTGAATGTACTGTCATAGAGACATTATTTTCAAATTATTGGAAAAATTATTGGTTCAAGATATAAGTAGAATTGATGGATTTTGTTTTAAATAGATTAAAATAAATTACAGTTAGTTTAGAAGGATATTAACCATTACAAAAAGTTTCTGTAGATTCAATCTCATTATGTTTCTTTTTTTTAATTACCGAAAAAATGTTTGTGGAATTATTTGAAATCACAATTTATTTCCTACAATCTTTTCACCTAAGTTATTGAAAATACCTTCTAGCATCAATAATCAATATGATGGGGAGAACTGTCGATCTGTGTATAGCCTAAATGTACAACATCCAAAAGTGGACATTAGCTTGCAATAGTAGTACGCCCCGACAGATAACTACAAACATTTTCGTATATGTAAAACCACTAACCATTATGTACGATAACCTATTACGTAACATTAATATTCAATAATAATTCATTTTTATCCCCTTGGCAATAAGTGGAGGTTGGTTCAAATGAAATTATTAGAATGTTAAATTTGACAACCGTGATTCAAAAATAATGTAAAATGATGTATATTGATACATCAATAAAGTTAACACTAAATGTTATCCAAAAAATGGAACAGAATCATCATTTCCCGTTCATTTATCACTTATGTACGGTGATTTCAATGCTGTATACTATTCTTCTGTGCTCGTTTGGTACACGATACAGTGAGTCCAGACTGAAAGACAGTATATGCTCAAATCAGAAATATGAGGCATTAATACATGAAAAATAAAAGATGTATGATAGGGCCTACATAGTTAAATGAATTAAATCGTATTAATTTTTGTCTAATTACAGAGACTTAAATGGATGGTCATCTGGCTAGAATGAATGAAGATAGTTGTTGCAAGAAAATCTTTCTGGCAAGGCCCTTGGAAATTAGACCTCGGGGCAGACCCAGTTAAGATGGACCGACAGTGTCATAAAACACCTCCATATTTTAAAGGTCAGAATCTGGAAAACAGTTACCATAAGTAGAGATGCCAGGATAAAACTTCTGGAGAAAGCCAGGGCCCTCCAAGGCTGTCAACACATTGAAGAAGAAGAAAATTGTATAAATTATCTATGGGAGAAATAGTTTCTAAAAATCACTCTCTTAAAGTAAAAGAAATATAAACAGTTTCTGGGAAATTAAAACAATAAAATTAACTCAGATTTTTAAGAAAATCACTTATCAAATATGAAACAATAATAAAAAAAGTCAGATTCCATGTTCGGAACAAATATTATTTTTTATATTTTGTGGATGCTTAAAAATATTCGAAAAAACATGGTTATGATCAGAAATCCCTCATTGTGCCAAGTTTTGACATATATATAAAATAGTTGATGGAAATAGTAAGGCGTGTTATTTAATATTTCCATGATAAGGTGCTTTTCAGAGTTGAACTGATGAGGCATGTTTTTGAGGACATATATTCCATTTTTATTTTACGTGCAGACACTTATACGAAACACAAAGTAGAAGCGACATACCGCAACACAGCAGCAGCAGACATTAACAGATCATGTTGACAATTACAAAGAGACGAAGAGCAAGATTTTCCAGAGTCATGACTATCTGTATGAAGTTGCAAATCCACGTGACTTCCTCTTACGCAGGTAATGATTGGTGGAAGGCTATAGTCCGATAGTTTCTGATGTAATCATACTTTTAAATTCAAGATAAGGTTACGATTAAATCCAGTCAGGTGATCAAGAACTAATTATTAAAGCGTAAATCCTGAAGGCCAGGACCCTTACAAAATAAAAAATTATTCAGGATGAAATTAAAATGAATTCTTACACACGCACACACAGACACATATTATCAGGTCTAACGAAAAGTTCAGTCCGTCCCGGTTACAATCAGTTTCAACAAGTATGTGCATATTCATTTGACGCATTTTAGTCCTCTTTTTTATCACTGAATGTCTACATACTTACCTAGCAAGTGAAATAAACCATAGATGGTTCATATTAGTATTAAGTGAGATATGATCATTTACCCAAGGCTGTTAATTAAGTTCATTTACTCCACTGTATTTTGTACGAATTCCAACAAGAGAGAAATGCCACAGAAGCGTGTAGATATTTATTGAAAGTCTTTGGTGAAGGTACAGTTTCTAATAAAACATGATTAATATGGTTCAAAAAATTTCAAGTAGGTGATTTCGGCCTTTCTGATAAGCCACTCTCTGGATGACCATCTCTGATCGACGACAATACTGCCAAGATCATGTTAGAGCAAAATCCTTTTTGACAACATCAGAGATTGTAGATAGGCTTGATTCAGCTCAACAAACCATTTCGGATCATATTTAGAAACTAGGGTCTGTGTGAAAGAATTCGAGATGGATGGCACATAAGTTAAGTGAGAAGAATTTGAATGATCGAATCAACGCATATTGCGCGCAACAGAATCGAACCCTTCTTAGACAGGATCATAACTGGGGACGAAAAATGGATTACCTATGATAACATCATAAGGAAAAGGGCATATTGTGAACCCGGAAAACTTGCCCCTTACACCTCTAAACCGAAGTTGAGCCTGGACAGAAGAATGTTCTGTATATGGTGGGCATGCGAGGACCAATACATTTTGAGCTGTTGAAACCAAATGAAAGGCTAAATTTGGAGAGGTACTGTCCTCAATTGGATAAATTAAAAACAGTACTCCAAGAAAAGAGTCCGGCGATGTTAAATAGGAAGGACATCATACTGCTTTATGACAAAGCAAGAACACATACTGCTTTGGGGACTCGTCAGAAAATCGCAGAGCTAGGCTGGGAGGCTGTCGCATCTACCAAACTTCCCGGACCTAGCACTTTCCGATTGCCCTTACAAAGTTTTTTTTTTGCAGGGGAAAAAATTCAAGAACGAAGAAGATATCAGATAAGCACTGGTTCAAATTTTGGCCTCTAGAGAGATAAGACATTTTTTTATAAATAGGATATACAAATTGCCCTCACGCTGGCAAGAAGTCATAAATAATGGTGACAATTATATTATTCAATAAATTTTACTCAAGGAATGACAAATTTATTCTTTTGTTTTATTCTAAAAACGGACAGAACTTTCCGTTACACGTAATATATATATGCAATACTTCCAATAAACCTTAATTTAATTTTCCATTCATCCCTTAGTGCTAAAGTGTTAAAGAAAACGAATTCTTTTCTAACTGCCAAGCAGTGTGTTCATATATTCAATTATATGATGTTTTTTTGAGATAATGTTACTAAAATGCTCAAAAAATAGATTAAAAATATTTCATTAACTTTATGATATATTTGATTTATTAACTTATATATTATCTTTAAATATAATAGTAAATAAAATTATTTTATCATTATTTTCTATTATGGATTTACTGTGCTCTTAAATATTTTAAAATTACTAATTCTCTTTGAGAGATCCCAGACGTGTAAAATATACACAAATCTAAAAGCAAATATATCACATGAATTTATCATATTATTACATGTATTCTTTTATTTTTCAATCATTGCTTGTCTGTTACTCACAATAGAATACTTTCTGGTAATTATGTAGCATTAATTTAAGAAATATAGAGGTATTCTAATTTAAAATATCATTTGAACACCGTGTTATAAAGTTTTCGGAATTTTTTTTCAATAACAATCTAAATAAAGTTCACTCTTGAAAATGTTTTTTAAACTTTACAAATCAGTATACTACAATGTGTACTGATTTGTTAAGTTTATAAGAGTATATAATGTTCTGCCCAGCTGGTGGCATAGTTGGTTTGTCACTGACCTTCTGCTCCTATGGTTGCTGGTTCGACCCCAGCCCAAGTCAGTAGATTTTCATAATGCAGAAAATCGACTATGTCCATGTCGTAGGATTATGTGCCGCAATTAATTTCCTAGAACAAGTTCGAATCGTCAGAGCTCAGGTGCATCTCTCTGGTGAGAAAACTGGACATCAAAATTACTTGCAGCAATTGGTATCGCCAGTATGGAGCCGCATTAGAAAGTTATTCCAGCTCCTGAGGAATGAACTAGGTATGTGTGCAATAGTAAAAATATCAATCCGCAGCCCCATTGAAAAAAATATTACAATTTTTCTTTAAAAAAAAATATATATACAAAAACTTAAATTTCAATTTTAATGGATTTTTCTTAGTGTTCCTTGCCTCATTTAGGAAAGAAGATTAAAGTATTATAGAAAATAACAGCCAATAATTTCCTTAAAAAATTCCCAGGAACAAATGAATTTTTCAACCTTGAAACATGATTATCTCAAATGTGTAACGTATTTAAATAACTTATATAATCCAATAAGGAAATATTTTTCTTCTGATACTAAAGAGATAAAAAATATTGGAAATTATTATAAATTACTAAAATAAAAATAGTTTTATAACTTTAACAGTCAATACGAAAATAAATTTACCAAAAGTTATTACCTTAAAAAGGTAAAAAAAAAACTTTTTGAATATTTCAAAGAAAATTAAATATCTGGCTAAAGGTTGATTTTTGGTCAGATCACGATATAAATTACTTGACAGCTATTTATGTCAGACATGTGTATGATAATTTTTGTATTAAGTATAAACGTATCAGAATAACTGAAATTAATTTCGTTTCTTAACAAATAATAAACCATTTATTATAAATATCTTTTAAAAAATCCTTTTTTAAGAATAATAATGAAATCAAAAATATAGGAACTAGGATATAATGTAAATCTAATAGATGGAAAATGTATCTATATTTAAGTTTTGTTTTATGTGTCATATATTATTAATTTTTGCCACTAAGGAATTTGCCAGTATTAATTTTTGCCAAATGAAAAAATATTCTAAGAGAGTAAGTACAAGCATTTTTGTAATGTTTGTAACTCGAGTATATCTATATATTTAGTTACATAATGCATCTAATACATTAAAATGCATCTATATATTTAATGCAATATAATAAATAGAAATATATATATACCTTACTATTATATCTAAAACGGAAATGATTTAAAGGTAAAACCCATACTCCTTTTGTGCTGAGAATAAAATCCAATACCTAATTATATTCTCTCTCTATATATATATTTGAAAGGATGTTGAAAATCATTTAGTTTCTCTACGTTCGAATAAAAATAAATATATCAATAAGAAATATGTTGCACAATTATATTTTGCGTACAATGCTGGTAAATAATATACGCGCTTAAAAACTAATTTCGTAACATTGCTTTGCAAGAATATTTCAAATAATGCATGAGATATGTTTAATCCATATTGTTAAAAAAATGCTGTCTTCGAATTCAAATTAATTTAAAGTTTCTAATATTTAAACATCATCTGGTTTACAACGAATATTATTTTTATGTCATCGTTGTCATATAACGGAAGAGATAAGATTTAAATTGCGAGAATATTTCGATAAAAGGTTTGGTTTCAATGGAAATTTTGCAAAATATAAGGATGGCCAAAAATGCCGAAGTCAAATTTAAATAATGTGTTAATGATTTTTGTATGGATAAACTAAGTTAATTAAAATTACATTAAATGCATTTTAGATGGAGTTCCGAATGTATGTATGTAAATACTGAAAATTGCGCTCATTATTACTGATCATGATTAAAGTTATTGTAATTATTTTTAATATATTTTTTGCATTTTGTTCATTTTATTTGAATGATTATTTTACGTCGATGATGATGAATCGATGATTATCCTCAAAAAAGACATATTCTTTATCAGATCATGCATGATAATAAATTTAAATAAATCAAATACATTTTCAACTCTAACGAATAAGATTTAAATAAATTTTAACATTAATGGATTGTTTTCACGAAGAAAAGTACTTGTGCTACAGTTTTTGAGGATATAATTTTGATATTAAATTTGCAATGTATTTCAGTGACAGTTAAGAAAGTAAATTAAACTGGGAGAGTACGTCACGCACAACATACCTACTTAGCGTCTAAAAGACAATCAAATTATACACATGTTTAAATATAAATGCCTTAACACAGTGTTTCTCAAACTTTCAATATTTGGGAACCAATTTTCATTCATAATTTTCATCGCGCTCTTCTCCATACGATAACTATGTATTGAATTCAATGATAATATACGTTGAAGTTAAAGATACAATACTACTTTAATTATAATCCACACAAATTATCAAAATTATTAAATTGTGTATATAATTTTGTATATGACAAACCCATGGAGTCACTAGTTATTATTAAACTTGTTCTAATCTTAGTATAGATGAGTTAATTATCATTGTGCAGCACTGATACATTTATAAATATACAGGGTGGGCGCGAATTCATAGTACAAACTTTCAGGGTAGATACAGGACATTGTAACAATAATTTATTGTATAGGAATGCATGGGTGCAAGTGACGCTGTGAGGCGCAAACAGAAGAAATAAGAGTAAAGAGAAATGGAGCTATCAAGTGGATGCATTGCCGGTAAAAGGCAATAGATGTTGATACGGCTCTCGCTTTAACTACTCTTAAAATTCACTTAAGTTAACTTGCATCATAATACTCAGGTTTGATTATTCAAACTTTTAGTCCGCATTACAAGTGAGTTAATCTATTCTAATCAAATTCAAAGATAACGCTACTCCATTTAAAAATTAAAATAATTTAGTTTATACATTTTTAGATTATACGATTGCATTACAAATTTAAGTATAAAATTAACCAAGGATAAGCATTAAGGAAACATTAAATAAGAATTAAGAATTCCAATTATCTGAAACGGAGGGGTGAGGGATGGAGGGTGGCATGAACCCCTTTTCGATTCTGTTGACTATGTAATCCAAAAATAGAAAGAAATCGTCTCTCTCGATGAAAACTATCGCGCAGCGCCTTTTAAGGGAGGGTAAATCTCCAATTTGTACTTACGCGCACTCTTTTACAAAAAATCCCTATTGGCCAGTCCCTAGGCGCAAAGTTACAATTTCAGTTAAATTTATGCGGTTGTTCCCCCTTGAGTGCCAGCGACAGCACCCCATTCTAAAGGATTTCAACAATATCCTGCAAACAAGGGGAACACACAAAATTACAAATTGTTTGGGACTATCCCCATTGCCAGCCTCCCATCAATGTCTAGCCGCCATCAAACAAGATGCATCTCAGTAGGGGAAATCGCCATTCGCAATTGTGCTGACGTCTACGATAGGAGACCATGCCGTATCTGTATGCAGGAGTGCATAGCTTGTATGACCGTGTAAATGGTAATAGCAGAGCTGCGCTACGAATGTATTACGCACAGTTTCCTGATCGACGAATGCTGGATCACAGAATTTTTCAGCAGTTACATCGTCAACTTCGTGAAACACGTTCGTTCTACGTCACCAGACATGATGCTGGTCAACGAAAAGCTGTACGTAGTCCAAGCCTGGAAGAAAGCATTTTGAAAGTTGTGCTGATAGACCCGAGTCCTGTACAAGAATTGTTGATCATCACGTAAGTGGGAGTCATTAGATCGCTTGTAGAGTGTTAAACAAAAATCGCTTACACCTCTTCCATTGTCAACGAGTACAAGCTTTGAATCCGGCAGACCATCCTCTCCGCCTGAACTTCTGTCAATGGGTGGTACAACAAAGTGTGCTGCAGCTGGTATTAGCTCATGCGTTAAACATGTAATGTAAACAACACACTTGTCAACGGAGCTTTCAATAATTTCGTCTCTTACTTTTTGTATTTGTGCCTCACCGCGTCACTTGCGCTCATACATTCCTACACAGTAAATTATTGTTACAATGTCATGAACGTACCCTTAAAGCTTGTACCCTGAATTCAGGACCACCCTGTGTTATATCAGTGTAAATGTGTATTTTGTTTTTTTACTATGATAGAATGTATTTTGTTTTGTTTCTTTTCAAAATTAATAATATTTTATTTTCGGCTTTCCGATATGCTCTCGCCCCCACGTAGGAACACTCCCCTCCCCTCCCAGGCTGGTGAGCATCACAGTTTGAAAAAAACGCTGCCTTAACATATATGATAGAAAACTTGGTTGCAGTATTCGTATAAAGAGTTTAAATCCTAAAACTTAATACTTGTTTAGTTGGCAAATAAGGTACATATAATAAGGATTTCGAAAATCTCAATATCTGAGCATTAGATAAATGCATAAAATTAAATACTTTGTTGAATAATATATCTTAGAACTATTTTAATCAGTTTATATCCAATGAACATTTTTAATTGTACCAAATGGTTAATATTTTTATTCCATGCACAAATACTTTGATATTATTATATACATTCAAACTATTATGTTATTATACATATAAACTCGCAAATTATATATACATATTCATATTTAGCAAATATTTCATAGCCCATTGCACTCTTAGTTGCATGAAGAAGTTCAATCACTTACATACCTAATTTTAAATTTATTTTTACATGAGGGACATTTAATGCACTTTCACAAACATAAACAGCATGCATTGTTTTAATGCTCAGTTAGAAAGGGCTTCATGCTCTTAAAACGAGATATCGTAGTATATATTATTCTTATAAATCAAATATATAATTTTTGCGATTACCTTAAGGGGAATATATATCAAATACATATTCCCTTAATGAAAAGAAATGATATGTTTAATTAATACCTTTCATGCATTTCCTTTTATATGAATGTGACAAATATTTACTTCTCATTAAGCATTTAACCCTTGTTTCGTACATCAAAAATGACTCGATGAGACAAAGTATAAAATCATTTATGTCTCTTTTCGATTTCCCTTGGGGATCTGAGTTTTATGACTTACTGTATATGGAACGCAACTCACGTTTCTGAAACTAGTTGGTAAACATAGCAAGTTGTTTATTTTTATTGAATTCGTTACGACTTGGAGCTTCTCTATGTGACATGAAATGCCAGAAAGGATGAAATTTCTTTTCAAGTATAGTATCAAATCAAATAATAGGATTCCATCATAATTACAACCATTTGTACAAACATTTTCTGATCATTTAACATTTAGAATAAACAGCATCATCCACTGTTTATTTTTACTTTTCAGAAAGTATGAATTCTTTGTTAACATCGAAAATTCGATGAAATTCTGTTTTCAAAATTTGTGCTTAACGAATTGAATTTTAAGGTAAGGAACGTTTCATAATTTGGAAGACTTTCTTACCTAGGGATGATTAAATTTTAAGAATAGTGTATCATTTTCCTTTTAAAGCCTTATAAAGTATATTTAATAAAGACATGTGCATTGTGCAAATATGTTTTTTTGAAAACGTTGAAATATTATTAGCAATTCATTTTCACTATTTGTTTAACTTTTTACGTTTATATAAGTAGTACTGTTTATAATTTTTAAATAAAGTAATTTAAAAACAATGGGAAATTTTAATGTTTTGAAATGTGTATTTTTTTAAATTTTTCTGAATTTGAATACATTTTAAATTCAGTTTATATATATTTTCAGTATATCATATTATGTATATATATATATATATATAGTTGAGCATCACTTAACTATATATAATTTGTTCCAGAAACTTACTTGTAATGCGAAATACTCGTTTTATATAAATGTGAAATTAATACTTTCCAGAAAAATTCATATACATTTTAATGATGTATCCATGTCAAATAAAAATACTAAGAAAACGATTAGGAATAATATCTCTGCTCTTGTAACATAGAATGAAACAAATCGAAATGGGATATAGATTTGAAGAAAGCAAAGATTAAAAAAAATAATGAAATGGAATAAAATAGTATTGTCACATTTATAATACAAACCTAATTATTTTTTAATCAGAAAGCATTATTGAAGCATTTCTTTTTGCTAACACTTCACAATATGATAAGTACGAGATAAAATGTAACTAAATAAATTTGTAGTATTCTAAAATGTCTTCAGGTATCCGACTATCCTAAAACTGTGAATTTTGCCAAATGTTTACAAGTTTTTTATTATATTATTTTATGGATCATCTTATTAGCTTTATAAAAATACCAAGTTTATCATTTTCCGTTCATTAGAACAAAAACTACAAGTGTTTTAGTAAAAGCAGATGTCATTACTTTAACCAAGTTTTCATACTTTAAAACGCGTTTTACTCAAAATGTGATTTTTTGGAAATAATCAAACGGGATGAAAAAGTTTTGTATATAATTAACTGAATTTGTTCTGTAAGTTCTGTATAATAGTAGAATTTTTTTTATCATCAGATTTATCAGTCACTGTTTCATTACAAAATTTGCAGTCCCTTATGTGAATATAATCACTGTTTTTTTAAGCAGTTTCATATAATAACTGAGATAAAGCGCTCTAGTTTTTGTAAAAAAGAAAATATCTTTTACCCTGAAGGTCATTTCAAAAATGAATAATATAGCAACGCATTAGATTGGAAAAATTTAAAATTTCTTCATAAACCTTTGGTACAGAATGGACCGCGTTTATGCCCTTTTTTATCAATTGTTACCTATTTTTTTCCATTTTAGTAATAATAATTTCTTTTTCTCTTCTTAATTTTAACACATTTTTCTTAAAATACACTAAGCAAATTTAAAAATAACAAAAAAATTCCCATAATTTTTTTTTTAAGTTATTGCAACCAGTTGGATAACTTTATCGAATCACACTTTTCAAAATATGACGTTGCAGTTTCCCATGCGTACAGCTTTCTTCTTAATGCACTAGAAAATGTTGGCTTTTCTGCTGTCTCCTACTCCTCAGACGAACTCTCATCCACTACTTACTACTTTTCCTCTTACTGCTAAACCACAACGCTCATCTAGAAACTCTTTGGTTGTAAATTGACCCTTCTTTTGAAATCGCCGTCTCTCACTCTTGTAAGCACACCCTCGCATTGTTTAGGTGATAAACTTACTACTTATTGCGCAATTAGTTGTTCTTTAAAACGATTTTCCATTGTATGTATATGTATAAAGTGTGTACCAAAAATAGTTCCCAAATTCAGAACATTTACATTCTTCGTTGTGAATCCATAAAAAATACACAAAATTCATCTCCTGTACTAACCATAGTTTGTAACTAATCTATCTGCGAACCTTTAACTAAACATCTTGGGGCAAATTTATTTCTTTTTAACTGTAAGTTCCAATAAAAACTTTCCCCCAAAGAAGACTTGAATTAATCAAATGAGTCGTTGTATTTAAGCGTGGACATTTAGGTATGCAAATTTAGTCGAGAGTAAGTTGACGAAAAGTCCTTGGATGGTCAATTATTGCTAATTGGCGAATTAGTTATAAGATTGAGTTTAATGGTAACGACCGGAGGTCGTACAGCGAATAAGAGAATTACGGTGAATAATACCGTAAAAGTCTAAAGTGTTCCAAGAGTTAGTGAAGTAGATATACTCCCATATTAAGCATGATTTTAGCCATGAGATTGATCTTCTAATTTGTAGCGTTGTGCATTTCCTATCCTTAGTTGATTAATTTAAATTATTGAAATAATAAATTGGAAGTTGAATAAGTTATGGCTAATCTTTATTCGAAACCCCAAACATTAACAACTTCTACGAGGTTGTTACAAGTTAAAGGAAAAAATACGAGAGACAACGTATGACGTTGCATCCGGTGAGAGGAAAAAACACTGTATTGGGTACATCAACAGTAGTATTTTAAATTATTTAAAAATGCAGATGTTCAAATTGTTTGCTGTGCATACCGATTCAAGCTTCGACTCTCAGTGCAATGGATGAATTCACATCTCGCAGGGTCTCAGTGTCCAGCGAAGTACAAGCAGCATGGAAACAAGCAGCTAAATACATTTGTTTCTGTAGTCACAACGTTTTAATACGCCAGTTCCTTGAGATTGTCCTATAGTGAAAAAAAAGTCCTACAGTGTGAGATCTGCGATAATGGCGGCTATAGAACCGGGAACCACATGTCCGAGCCCGCCATAATGTCCGGCAATCACTGTCTGAAATATGTTAATTCGCTTAGGGAAACAATTCAAATTAGGTCACTTTTATAAATCCATCTAGATCAAGTAAAACATTTTTAAGCATTTAATTTCACAGACATAGTTCTTTACATTTAAGTTAAATATTTTATATATTCAAATTAATGTGTACGTTGAATACATTTTTGGTGTTTATTTTGAATTTCACATACAAGCCTTGAAAAATCTTGCATTTTTATTATTATTACAAGCTTTTATTTAACTTACACTGTATGTATGTATGTATGTATGTATGTATGTATGTGTGTATGTATGTATGTATGTATGTATGTAATTTGTTCGGGTGGAATCTTGCAACTCAATTTTGAAGCTGATATCTTCACCACATTGAGCTGAAATTTTGTATACACGTTAAGATTGGATGACAATGCATGTTTTGATCATTTATATTCCGATATTGCAATTAATTAAAAAGATATTAATTAAAAACTTTAAACTAGTTTTGAGCGCCAACTTCGATATATCTGCATTGTTGTAATTACGTTATTATTACAACAATGACAAAAGTTGGCGTCGAAAATTGGTTTTCAGCCAAACTGGAATTTCATAACGTTGCGCTATTGACTGTATTAATTAACTTTGTCTAAAAAATAATTACATTTCTACAACGTAAAAATAATCTAATTTCTACAATGTATATGCAATTTTTTTTTACAAATTTCCATCTATTTACTTGGATTTAAATCCAAAACAAAAAAAGTAAAGCTGTTTTTCAAGTAGATTGGTACATTAAATACCTTTCTCAACGCTGCCAAGTTAGAGATGGAGTATTGTGGAAATTCTTTAAAAAATTTGTGACGGGTGCTTACGAGTTTCACTAACCTTCTCTCAAATTCTTTTAAATTGTATTTATTTTAACCAATCCCCGCTGAGAGCTAAAAGTGTGACTTATGCAAACAAGATAGTTTCGGGTTTAGCGAGTTCGAAAGAGATATAAAAGGGAGAAATGAAATGAAGAGAAGAGGATGACTACGTGTTTTGATAGAGGAGTTAACTACGAGATTGATTAAGAAGGTGATTCTAGGAGATTAGTTTAACTAAGTGAAGTTTGTTAGCTGAAGGAAGATTATTGAAAAAGATTCATTAATTCGGTTCGGACGTAACTGAAGATATCAAGGATTGAAACCGCTCTATAGATTCTTCAAGTAGTCAAGAATCCTGTCTGAAAGAGATATCAGGTCTGTGATTTTTATAGATTAGATTTAAATGCGTAGTTTGATTGTATGCGTTATTCCCCGTGGTATCAGTTAGTGTTCCGTCGTTCATAATTGAATTCTGATCTCACTCCACTATAATTTGTTGTCCTTAAGGTTTGATTAATATTTGTGTGTTTATCTATTAAGACAGATTAATAAAGAATATTGATTTATTAATTTAGTAGTCGTTAATTATGAATCCAACATACTCGAATTTAGATAATGTGCAAAGGGGAGTTAATAATCATAGGGGTAGTGAGAGACTACGACAAATTTATCTAACTTTAATCTATGAAACTCAGACAAAAAATAATTACAGAATCGGAAAGATCATTTTTTATATATCTTACCCATCAAAAAGGAATCCACCAGGAAAACAATAAGAGAAAAATATTATCCAGAAATGCAATGTATTTTCAATTGAAAAAAATGATTTTATATTAAAATGAAAGAATTTTTTTTTAAATGAATTTTCTAATTTTAAGCCTGCAAGTAATTTAAATATACCTCATTTTATCACCAGTAATCTAAGCACACACTACGACATGTGTCCTTAAATTTAATTACAGATAGAATCTGTTAATTTTATTTGAGTTTTTTCTTTGTTTGAAAAATTACGGCAATTTTGTTTTTTTAGATGAGTAAGGCACATTGTAAAACTAGTTCAAGGTTATTGATATCCATAAAATGTGCCAAAAGAGAATAATTTGCAAAATGGCTTGAAATGTTTTAAAAATAAGGAGAGAAAAAAAATCGAATCTTCGAAGAAAAATTTCGTTAAATTTGGAGTTATTTTACGAAGAAAAGAGTAATATGTGCTTGGTTCCAGGAAAAGTTCTTAAAATAGAGAAATTCCCCAAATAGAGGTTCGCTATACATGGAGGTCTGACTGTATAAAAATAATGCGATGGTTAATTATTTTTTCAAAATCAAGTTTCTAAAGATGACCTGAGCAATTAAAAAAATAGATTCTTACGTAGAAGATATTCAATGTCCAACAAAAAATTATCATTAGGTGATAAAACTTGCTTTTTTGATTACAACATGCGTTTTGAATTTTAAGCATTTTATTGATTAATACAAATCTTTAAATGTCTTTTGAAGTTTTTTAATAAATAACTAGATTTTTCTTCGAAGATGTTAGAGAAATATATCCCTTACCTTCAAAATATTTCAAAGAAGTAATATATTCTTTAAGATTTTTCAAAAAAATAGTCAAAATTTTAATTAAACATTGAATAACTTCGTCGTTTATGAAGATAATCTCACGAAACTTTTTTTTCGTATGTAGAACAATATAACCAAAGATCTGCACGAAGATTGAAAATATTGCTCAAAAATTACGGATTTAAAAAGATTGTGTTTTTCGTCTAATACCCTTTTTGCGAGAACTGATTCAGCTAAACCAGGGATGGCGAACCAACGTTGAATCAATTGAACAGGCTGAGAAGCCTGTCCAGCTATAACTAAAAAGTAAAAAATAAATTAAAAGTAAAAAACCTTTTTTAAGAACAAGCTTTTATTTAAAAGCGCTAAAAAGAATAAAACAAACTTTTCCTTTAAAACTTTTTTAATATCAACTTATATCGTCATTACACAATTTATATGATATAAAAGCTTGTCGCGATATTTACCTGTGTAGATAAACATGTAAAATAAATAACTTGACCTGACTGATTTTAATTTTTAAAAATTCAAACTAAGTAAATGCGAGTACTTAAATATTGCGACAAGCTTTTATATCATATAACTTGTGCAATGACGTTATAAGTTCATAATAAAAAAAAGTTTTAATTGAAAAGTTTGTTTTATTCTTTTTAGCGCTTTTAAATAAAACTTATTTTTAAAAAAGGTTTTTTACTTTTAATTTATTTCAAATATATTTTTTTTCAAAAATAAAAAAAAAATCGAAGTCAATGCTTTATTTATTTTTTTCGCATATACACTGTTGTGGGAAATATCATAAATCGGTTCGAGAAAATATGTAAATTTACATTTCATGCACTTTTAAACTTTTGATAAGTTACCTAACAAACCAGGAACTACAGTGTGAAATTCAAGCAATATATCTTCTAAAGCGTATCGCTTATAAAACGCGTAATACTTCGTATCGTATTCAGTATCCAGTATTTCAAAGAAAATACTGAGATTCTCAATCCATATTATTTTTATCTCTCATTTGGGAAAAGTTCCAAAAATACAAACAATAAATTTTAAAAAATATGAAAAGCAAAATTCCATTCTTTTTTTTTATTCATTTGCGGAGCATTATGTGGATAAAGAAATATGCAAACATGCGTTTGTATGTATTTATAAGAAATGATTAAAAAATTTAGAAATAAATAAAAACAACTGAATATATTTTCATTCATAGTAAAAAAAGTTAGCAAAATAAAAGTTTTAAACCTTAGGAAGTTGGAATGTAGTTTCGAATTTAGAACTTAAGTACAGGATTGAAGTACTGTAATAATTGAAAAAAAATGGGAAAAGAAACATCTTGATCTATCTTAAGAGATCATGAGTGAGTATGTGTATACATGTGTGTGTAGCATGAAGTAAACAGATAATAAAAGTGAAAATGCAAAAATTCAACAGAACATCAAAATAAATAAATAAAATTAATTTGATTTTGCACTGAGATAGAAATTAAAAATGGTTCGCATCAAATCAAAAAATTTTTTTTGACTTAATAGGACACTTCCTCCCTTTTGAAACTGGTTAAACTTTTTGAAAAATCTAAACAGAAAATAAAATGAAAAAAATGAGCAAAACATCAAATTATTAAATGAGAAGTATATAGATATGTTTATTGTATAAGTATTAAAATAAAACCTTCATAAATACAAGGAATTCATTAAACAATTATAAAAGAATTATCTTTAATAAGCATCTGAACCAAGAGTAAATCTTTAATCAGAATGAAAGCAACAATGTCTGTAGAAAAACCTAAATTCTCAAGAATTATAAACTAAAGAAATCAAAGATGTTTAAAACCAATCTACAATTAGACGGTTTTTCAAGGATATATCCTAAGACAATTGTAAGTTTCTAAGAACGGAATTACAAAAAATTAATTTTCGTTTATTGTGAAATGGTAAAAATGGCTTTACATATTTATTTTTATTTTCATTATTTATCTTATTAGGAAAATTACACATTGATTAAACATTTACATTTAATAATTCATTCATATATACAAATGGTATTTAAATTAGGCGCACTTGTGTCATCAAATCAATTTTACTTATTGAGGCATATTGTTACTTCAAAATATGATGTTAATAAGTCAAAATGGAAAATTATTTTAATTTAATGAAAAAATCGCTAAATTCCTTTGGAGTTAAGCATATATCTGCTACATATTTCAAAAAAAATCAATAACTAGGATTTTGGGAAGCAATTGGAAGGAAAAATCATTAAGTACACAAATTTAATGGGATATCTAAATGCACAAGGACACAAACATTTAAGAAATTTAAGAATTATATGTACAATGTAGAAGAAATTTACGAAAATACCACATTTATAAATACAACAAAAGTTTCTTAAAGGGAACATTAATTCATCATGATGTACATGATTCAACCGCTGCACCTCTACTGCGCATTTCTAGGAACGTTCGCTAGATGTCGCTGTTTCTACTTTGATTTTTTACAGGATTTATATTTCCATTTCAGCATAAGAAATAATCCACTTCCACTCTACACTGAATGTTTATTTTAGAATTGTTAAAAACTAAGTAGATATCTTCACGATATTTTTTTCCCCGAAATCATACAATTATGTTATTGATATTTATGTTCGTTAAGAAAAATGTTTATATTTCATTATTAGTTTAAACGTAATTAATTATAAACATTCGGAATTTAAGTTTTCTTCTATTAAATTCTTTATTTTCATATAGCTGGTGCGAAAGGAGAACACACACATGAATTGTAACGAATAAAGAGCAATGTTTCGGCTATTCATCAAAGGCAAGAAGGAACAATGTTTCTCGATATCTCTCGACGTATCGTGATTGACTTTCATTTCTCACAGATTTTTGTCTATTCCTTTCGTAATCCATAAGTTTCGGTCTGAAGATCAAAGGCAGTCATCACATCCCCTTCCTCCTGCTTCATAAGCTGGAAAGGAAAATAAAACACACAATATTTATCTTTAGCAGGAAGTGGATTAGGGTGGTGCCACTGCTTCATCCGCAGATCAAACAATATCGGAGAATTAGTTGGCGTAGATTCTGTTGCATTGCTATTATTGATGTACGCAGATCTATCTTAAGTTGCAATGATTGTATGACGATATTTTTTCCAGTCATTAATTGCTTCTTTCAATACTAAAAAAGAGCCATGTCATATTGCAATGCATCACATGAATTTTAATAAGACCTTCAAACCAAAAGATTTAATTGTTAGAATTTTTTTTGTATCTGAATTCTCCTACAATAATTCAATTCAATAAAATTCGATACACCAAACTCATGTATTATTCATTTTCTTAAAATTTACGAATAAATTGCATACAACTAAAATCAATATCTATTAAATGCCACATATTCTTGAAGTTTCAATGTAAATTACCAAATGTTTCAAACGAAATCAAAAATAAATTATAGTTTTAAGACACTAAAAAAACACTCCTTTATAGTTAATCGTAGTATATTGTAATTTAATATTTTGGTTCCCAAATCTTTAAATGGGATCTGAAATGAGTAGCTAGATGTGGGATAGGATCTGTAAATGAGAAATCGCTAATCCTGATAATCCTAATCAGGACAATGGAACAAACTTATTAAATTATTGCATTGTCATCGGTCCAGGAGAAGTAAGTAAAAATTTTCGAATTACTCTGACTATTTAAAGAGGGTAAAATTGAGTTCAAAGATTCCGCGTTATATAAAAGTTAATCTTATAAAAGAGTGTTAATAATATACTATGATTTCTCTTGATAAACTCCTTCCTCCCATATAATAATAGCTTAAATCAAATTTAACACATCGTTTTCAGATGATTGACAGGAGAGAATGACATCAGTAATTTTTATTACTGCTAAACATTAAAAAAATCTACGCTAGTCATTATGATTAGGTGTAAGAAAATTTTTTTTTCTTTAAAAATGACAAATAATGGCAGCCAATTTAATCAACTGGACCTCAAAAACTCAGTTTTGAATTACCGTAAAATCTGGTGTATAACGCGCAAGTTTTCTTTCAAGCTAGATTTTTTTTAAAAAAATTGTATATTAGCCATATAACCCACACAACCTATTTCACGAAGAAACCTGAAATGTACGTGTTTAAAGTTATGTTTTAAAGTAATTTATTCGAGGTATTATATATCAGGCTTTTGATAAAATAGTATACTTATAGTATTACAGCCCGTTAGGTTCCTAAGGTATCCCTTTTCTTTTAATTAAACAGTACTTCAATAGGTGTAGAAGTCTATGTTTTTCAGTGCTGATGTGTGTCTTTTGTTATTTTTGAAGAACTCATTTTTATACATGGAGTATTATAACGCGCAAACATAAATTTCGATCTTAGTTTTTGTGTTAAAAAGCCGTTATACACCGCATCATACGGTATGTGTTATTGTTTCTTGGTACTCTTGAATGGTTAAGGTATATGTTAAACATGAAGAAGTTTGAGAAACATAAAATAAAGGCAAATGTTGATTAACTCTGTGTTTAATTTCACATTAATAGATATTTCTCTCTATTTAATAGAATTAGTTTGCAGTATATTTTAGCAATTTTGCAAGCTGTTAAATAACAAAAGATCTAATTATAAACACAGGTTTTACCAATTTTTCTCCCTGAAAAAAACAATTGCTTACGAAACAATATAGTATGGATACATACGTCTTTCAATTTGAGCTCCTGCTTCTTTAAAGAAGTTTCATTCAATGATTTTTTTTATATATATAGTGTGTCCAGCCTTAATGTGACCCAACAGCTAATTCCCGAACCATTCGGTTTAGATATGCACTTCCAATTTGAAAAATGTTTTTAAAAAGTTAAATAATGTTTTTACGTGCTTTTCGAACCAAAAAAACCCATTTACAAAAAAAATTACAAAAATTAATTTTTATACGGTCCCCAGGTCCTATCGCTTGTATTTAGGAAAAGATGCAGTACACAAAAACAAAGTAAACTCAAAAAGTTTTTATTTTATTATGATAAAAACTGGCCGAGTTATGAAACTTTGAAAATCCTATATTTTATCCATTTTCTCGGCGATTTTCAAGAAGCTAGTAAAGGGCCGTTTCCAAAGTCAAATTAGTTGGAACTCTGCCAGGAAACTTTCACTCTTGAACGACACTTTTATGTAAATCGTTTTTAAATTTAAAAACATACGTTAATAATACAATAATTGAGTACTTAAGAAATGAAATTCATTTTGTGTACTTGTAAAACATAGAAGAAATAAATATTTTGGACAAAGAAAACATTTCAAATGTAGTTCCAAAAAATAGACTTATATGCTGCGGCTTTTGTCTGATTTGCTGCGATTTTGCTGATCATGGCGAACGTTAAAAAAATCTGTTGTGTAGTAACTTGCAATTGCATACAGTCGTATTCTAATATAACGAATTCTAGTACGGCAGAACGAGATGTATACAAATGAAGAATACTGCAAAATTGTACTCTTTTATGGGCAGTGTAATCGAAATAAGTGAGAGGCGGCAAGACTTTATGCCATTAAATTTCCCACTCGGAGACATCCATCTTATTGTACACTTAATTGCCTGTGCTGTTCAACGCTTGTATAAAACTGGGAGTTGTCCTAAATGTATTCCCTTGTCTCGTGCCACACCTCCTGTCTTCACCATTATTTAAGTTAATTCGATCATTCCGATATAATAAAGCCCCTGATTCATGATTGGTGCATCATTCCACATTATACTATAATTTGAACGGCAAATCCTGTATTATTTGGCTGCCGTTTGTTAAAAGAAACTGTTTTAATCTTTTCGGTACAAGTTGTATTTCTTCAATTTAATTTTTGTTGTTTGCCATACAACAACACAATTTGTCAATCTATGATGTTTACTACAATGTTCTAATATTACTATGAATTTTTGTTTTGCTTTCTCTGTAGATAGTGAATTACTGTTCTCGAAACTCAATTTATATACAATCCCCTTTTCTGAGCAACTCGGAAGTTTCAAATTCATGTAGGCATAACTCGGTCAGTTTTTATCGTAATAAAATGAAACTTTTGTGTTTATTTTGTTTTTGTGTACTGCATCTTTTCCTAAATATAAGTTATAAAACCTGAAGACCGTATAAAAATTTAATTTTTGGAATTTTTTTGTAAATTGGTTTTTTGGTTCGAAAAGCACGTAAAAACATTATTTACCTTTTTTAAAACATTTTCCAAATTGGAAGTGCATATCTAAACCGAATGGTTTGGGGATTAGCTATTGCGTCACATTAAGGCTGGAGACCCTGCATATAGAAACAAGTAAATTGTACAGAAAACTTTTCAAAATTTGATCCTCCCAGCATTAAGACAACACGGCTGTTTTTTTTCCCCTTCCAATCGTGTTAATTCAAGATAAAACAAATGCTTATACGGGGTGATATGTTTAAATTCTGTATTTCTAGGAAATTTATGGGATGAAAGGGTTGTTTCGAATATATTTCATGGTACAATGTTCCATAATGGAAAACCTTGTCACTCTAGAAACAGGGTGTGTGAATTCTGGCAGCAGGGTATCCTCAGAGCTCACATGCATGGAGGTTGTGGGAATAGTGAAACAATGTTGGAATCGGCAATGTTTGCCATGTTTTCCTTATACCTTCTAAGCCTTTATGTGCTTTCTTAAATAACATCGTATACACTTTAAGCATTTTTTTGACCGACAAGATATGAAAATCACACGGACGTAATAAATAAAATAAATTATTTTAAAAGTTTTCTTTTTCGTCTTACCATTATTTACTTGATTGCAGTGCCATCTATCAGCTAATATTTAAACTATTATATTTTCTAGTTAAGCATCGCTCTCTTATTTACACTAGTAGACTTCAAATGTTTTTGATAACCCCCTGAAAAACGAAATTATTTATCTATCCCTATTAATATATATATATATGCATATACATAAATTCTCACGCTACATACACGTACAAAAAAATATGAAATTTCAATTGGATCCGTTCAATACTTTCTGAGCTACATGTCTCTACGCACTGTTAACTTAATTGTAACAACTACAATTATGCTTTGTTTTAAATAAATTTACAGACAAAGTAATTTTTTTTAAATACATTTTTTCCCTCTACAATCTTTTATATTGAATTATATGAAATACTCATCACACAAAATCTATTTGAATAGCATATTACTTTTTATTACATCGGCATATTTTGAAATACCTTTTTTATATTGTAAACTTTGAGTTAAATTTTAATAAAATTCTCAATAACAGGAAAATAACTTCATAGTCTTCGCCTGAAGAACAGAAAATTTATAACTTCTTACATTTTAAGAAATTAAAATACTTATTTGTATTATACGAGTGGCAGTAGAAAAGAAATAAAAGGAGTTGCCTGTTTTACAAACAGGCTTTATAATTTTTATTGCAAGACATTTTTGAGATACAGACATACATTTATCAGTCGTCTAGAAAAATTTTATATAGTAAATGAAAATGTAAACATTAGTTGAAATATTTCTTCTAAAGTTAAGTTCAGTAACTAATCGTAATGATCGAAAATTAAACAAATAATAATCCCGTAAGAATGCATGAAAGATATGCCTCTTTCCTTGACTTTTTATTGTTTAGGGGGAAAAAGAGGATTCCTTATGTACATTTTCCTTGTGATTATAGAAAATGCTAATATGTAGTTTTCGAAATTCTTATTGATGTTTTTTCCCTTAAATTTAAAGTAAATATTGTGTGTCTTTAAATCTATAAGTTTTACTTGCATGAAATGAGCCAAAGTGCTGCTTACATTTATTACTTTTTATATTTTATTTTACTTGGCACATGTATTTTATTTTCTGAAGAGAACAGTACAACACTTCTGATTGAAGGTATTAAGCATACACACAATGCGTAAATACAACCAGTTAAATATTGATTCCATGAATATCTCTGGATTTAATTTCTAGTAAATGGAGAAAACTCACAAACAACTGAGGCTTGCATTATTAAAAGATATATCATACTCTTACGCGTGGTTTTAATTTATTAGATTATAAAGAAAACAAGTATGTAACTGTTGGAAATGTTTATTTTCAACGCCGCATGGGCTTTTTTTATTCGAATACTATTAGTTTTTGTTAAAGAAAGTGTAATATAATGGATGAGTTATATATAAAAGAAATAAAACAAATATAATCAAATTGTGAAAAAAAAGAATAAGTTGATGATGATATTTTAAGACAATAAATTATTAGTAGTTCTATGATTGAATTATTGATTTACGATGTATAAAAGAGCAGTATGAAGCTGTGTAAGAGCTGATAACGGTGGGCTTCATAGCATAAACAGCTACCGAAGTATTCGTACCTTAAGACAAATCACTTTCAAGTATTTAAAATGTGTGGTACTTATACTCCAAAAAAGGAAAATAGCAGAACCATTTCCTATTATAAACAGCCACAAAAAAAGAAAAAAAACACGCAGTACTCAAAATCCTTCTATTCTTATTGGTTATACATACTTATTTTATGCTTTATACCAAGATAGTAATAACTGATACAATGCAATTGTGATATTTAAGTAATTTAATGGATGCAGTATGTAAAAGATATAGTACAACACATTATTTTCGGATGAAGGTAATGTCTTTGCGATGATGATGATGAGGAAGAATCAAATGATGAAGAGTATAATAGCAAGTATTATTCCTCCACTGAAATAAATCCAGATTAAAAAGAGGGAGGCAGTGTTAAAAATAAATGCTTTATATGAAGATACAAAAACATTTAGAAAGAACGTAATTTTAAATTAGACAATTGTTACACATCTCATCCATTTTTAGATGAACTTTTGAAAAAGAAAACAACTATTGCTGGAACAATAAGAGAAAATAAAAAAGGAAATTCTAATTTTTTTTTTAAAATTTAAAAATAGAGAACTTTGCTCGTATATGTTTAGTTTTAAAAATGGTACAACAACTGCTTCATATACACCGAGAAAAATTAAAATTGTCTTCTACTTTAATCGTGACGCTTTGCACAGTTGCTGAGCAATGAATGATCACTGTTGTTTTTTCCCCCAATGGCACTCCCATCATCCTTTCGAACCCATCCTATATTTTTTACCTATTATTAACCCTAACATTTTAAACCCATTCATAATTTTCCTATTACCCTTTTTAACAGTTACACCTATGATTTGTAAAGCACCACCAAGTGCGTGAAAAGACACTTTGTTCATTTCGAACTCTTCATCTATACTGATCGAGCTACGCCCTTATTCCAGCTTTCCGCTCATTTTTCCACGAGTGAAGCCATGCAAGGGATTTCTTCTAGCCATATTGCAGGTTCAAGTGAGTTCTTCTCCACTAAAGAAGTCTCTTGGACTTGCAGCGAATGTATTTAATCGCACATCACACAATTCTTCTTTTTATTGTAGTCTTGAGCTGCGCGCTTAGACCGCACGAAGAGTTCGCGTTTTGCGTACTTTCGCGTGGCCTAAGACGTTTTGTTCCTGGCATATGCGTAAATCTCGCTTTTCTACTGAATTCCGTGTTCATTGTTCTGATCACAATAACCCCTTTACTTCCATTCCATGGCTATCTGATTTAAATTTATATTGCTGCTTCAACACACACACGCACGCACACACACACACACACACACACATATATATATATATATATATATACAAGGGGTGATCAAATGAAAAGGTACGAAACGACATAAAAATGAAGCAATTAAATATTTGAATATTCCGCCAAGGGAGAATGTAGCAAGACATCTCGGGATGCCATTGGAGACTCTGACTGGGATCGGATCATGCGCGGGTGCCCGCATGCGCAGGAGAGAGCAAAGGCTCTTATAAAAAGCGGCGTCCAAATGATGCGAGCACAGAATTACTCGAGCACAGAAAAAGCATTCACTCCGATGTGTACTGTGAGACACTATGACGCCTACGCAGGTCCATCAAGAACAAAAGACCGGGGCTGCTCACGGAGGGTGTGGTTCTGCTCCATGATAACGCGCGTCCACGCGTCTCCAGAGTCACACAAATGGAACTGGACATGTTCCAATGGGAGACGTTGGACCATCCGTCCTACAGTCAGGACATGTCACCCTGCGATTTCCATGTGTTTGGTCCACTGAAGAAACACCTGAAAGCAAAGCGCTTCAACTCGGACGACGTACTCAAGGACACTGTAAAGGACTGGGTCTCGTCACAGCCACAGGAATTCTGGGAACAAGGAATCCTGCGGCTTGTTCATCAGTGGGATCGTTGTGCTCAGTCCTATGGTGTATATTTTGAATAAAGTCTATATTTGTACTCACCGTGTCGTTTCGTACCTTTTCATTTGATCACCCCTTGTATAATATATATATATATATATTATATATATATATATAATATATATTATATACTGATGTGCTACGGAATTAGGGATAGCAAAGGCTGTGCAAATTGTGCAGCGCTGCGCATTATTTATCCACAAGGGAGGGCGCTGTGGTAACTGCATATATAGTGCGTACAGTGGTTGTTTTAAACAAGTTGTTGGAATTACTAGTATGGGTAAACTGCCTGGTTTAGACGCCTACGATCGTGGGCAAATCATAGGTGCGCGGTGCATGGGCCATTCAATTTCCGAAATCGTCAGACAGCTAGAAGTTTCTACATTGAAAGAGTAAAGAGTATACCAAGAATACATTGATTGTGGACAAAACACCAGTGACCGGTCAAACTACAAAGGACAATTAGCCTTGACAGTGCGTGGAAAGAGACGGCTCAGGTGTATTGCACGTAGACAAAGAAGCCAAACATTAGCACAAATTACTACCTAGTTGAATGACGGTGCCAGACGTTCAGCCAGTAAACGGAATGTTCAACGCTCGCTTCACCGTATGTGATTTAGGGAAACCTACAAGAAGCTCTTAGTGCTCGTCACTGGGCGGCACGTCTTGCCTGGGCAAGAGAGCACAGAGAATGGAGTACAGATAATTGAAAACGAGTAGCATGGAGTGATGCGTCTCGATTCTGACAACTTTTCACCAAGGAGAGGCTGAGAATATGGTGTTAGGCTCATGAAGTCATGGATCCTGCATGCCAGGTTGGAACTGTGCAAAGACATGGTGGCTCAATCATGGCCTGGGTTATTTTTCCGTGGTACTGTTTGGGACCTTTGGTGCGTGTACCAACCTCAATGCAATTCTGTACTAGGGTTTGCAATCCCGTGTCATATTTTAAATTCCGTGATTTCGGGATTACATTATCCTAATCCCGGGATCAAGGGATTAGGATTGGACTATATTTATTAAGAATACTTACATATTAGCATAGTTAAAATTGCATCAAAACCTGAAAATATAATTAAAAATTTATTAAATATGATTTTAATGAAACAAATGAAAAATTAATTCATCATAAAAAACAAATAAAAATAGTACATAATGAAAATTTAAGAAAATAATTTCTTCATTTCTTGTGTTTCTGCAAATAACCTTATAAAAACACAGCTCATCGGTGAAACGGCTTCTTATTTTTGTTACAAATTATCCTGCGGAAGAAAATGCAATTTCGGATTCTTTACTAGTAGGTATTCTCGTCATTAATTAGGAGTATGTTCTTTTCAGGTAAGTCATCACGTCTCCCTCCATTTTTTTTTTAAAAAAAAGACATTTTTTTTAAAAAACATTTGATGAGAGTGTTTCAAATCTAATAGACTGCATTGGTGCATATAACTCTTTGATAAATTTATTTAGTTCTTCTGCTACACTTAATGGTTTTTGTACACATGAATTGAACAAATTATCGAATCATAATGTGAATCAATTTCAAGTGTTACCTCATTTGAAATTGAAGATCCAGTTGCATGAGCTGTTTGAAATGCAATGGGATTTGAAGTGCCTCACGTCTTCCAAGCAGGTTTCCTACAATTAATGGCATTTAAATGAAGAAGGAACTGTGACAAAATCTAATCTTGAGATGTTGCTTATATTATTGTGTAAGCAATGCAGTGAACCACTGAGATCAGTGCGACGTTCTAACATGCGAGATATGTGAGGACAGTGCATATATATATATATATATATATTTACCTTCAGCACTATAATTGCACAATAAATTCTTAGAAAAATTTATGGAGAAAATGTTTTTAATATAATACAGACAAAAATTAAATCCCTGAATTAGTTATTTTAATCCCGGGATTTCGGGATTGGAAAAAACACCGGGATCCCCCGGGGTTTCGGAATTCCAGGATTCTGTTACTGAACCCCTACTAGATATTTTCCAAAAATTGAAATTGCCTCTGTCGATTTAGATGACATCGGACATTCTAAGGGTGGGAGAAATGTCATTTTTCTGACCCAACTCGCGATGGGGAGAAAATTACAGAAGAAAATAAGAGAAAACACATCAAATTTCACGGTTTAACACACACATCCGCCAAGGTTCAACACGTAAAAAAACAGACATTAAATGCATGCAATACAAAAAAGTAAATAAGATACATTAAATGTAATAATACCAGATTCGCAATACTTAGGAAAAAATTACAAAATGTAATTTATACAAAAATTAAATCCCGGGATTTGAAAAACACCCACCAAAATCCCGATGCTGCAAACCCTGGTCTGTACGTATAGTTGATCGGTGATCACTTTCATCCGTTTATGCTGTTCTGTTACCAGCACGGTAATGGAGTTTTCCAGCAAGGTAACTATACATCTCACAAGTCCCGGTTGACTACTGGCTGGTTGGATGAGCATTCCTCTGACTTTTCTGCCGTAAATGGGCCACCTAGAAGCCAACACTTAAAGCCAATTGAGCATCTTTGGGATGTTTTGGAACAAGGAGTGAAAGGCCATCGCACAGCATCAATGAACCTTATTGAATTAGGGACAGCTTTAACCAATAATTGCCAAGCCATTTCCGTGGAACCTTGACAGAAAATTGTAGAATCTGTGCCTCGTTGTGTGTTATCAAGGCTGGATGAGACCTAAATCGTTATTAGGTAGCTATCTCTAATTTAGTGGCACTTCAGTATATATATATATATATACTGAATATATATATATATATATATATATATATATATATATATATATATATATATATATAACATACTAAAATAAAAATATAACCTAATGAATTTTTCCACAAAACAAAGAAATTAAAAATTATGGAATTGATAACTAAGAACAACAATCCAAAATATAAGTAAATGTATATAAAAAGTCAATTGAATAAAATATGTATGCAAATAACTGTACATATATATGTAAGTATAATTAATTTATAATTAAAAAAATATTTCTCTTCTAACCTTTTTTCCCCACCATACATATTCACGTATAAAATTAAGCAATTAAAACTTTCTCAGAAAAGATAGTTCAAACAACAGATTCTAATATCATTTTAATGTCTTAGGACATACTTTCCCAGGCATTAATCTCTAATCAAAACCTAAACTAAAAAATGTTGATTTAGCATTTATTGAAACAAATATACAATCGGAATAAAAACCGTCACATATATATGTTGTTGTAATGTTGTTACTATTCCTCCAGAGGTTACTTAAATCAAACTTTAGATCATTGACTTTTAAAAAGTCGATCATAAGAGAGACATTCCTATAGAATATTTTTTCTAGAGAGATCCATGTGGTCCTGAGATGTAATCCCAAGATGTGATCATGAAACTTTGCACAAATGAAGAAAATGTTTCATTATCTGTATATTTATTTGTATAACCTATTTTATTAAGCCGTGTTATACAATTTAGCTAAATATTTTTGAACAAACATTCCAAACTGAATGGACTTCTACTTCTAAAAATTACAATTAATTTTGATTATTACATATGTTTTACAAGATTGATTTGAAGTGACACAGCTACGAAAAATTTTAATTAGTAAACAAATTAATTTAACAAATTATATCTAATAAACATTTTTCTTAAAATTTCCATCCCCAAAATACTATTATTCCTTACTAATCCCCAAACATAGTTTAAATAAAATATTTCTTTATTATTTCTTTTCCTGTTCCGTAGAAAATGAAGCATTTTGTTTTTGATATATTATTTTCGAAATTCAGTACATGAATTTCTTCGGAATTATAAATATTCTGTTAAAACTAATTACTCCTAGTTTATGTGAAAAGAAAAAAATTTAAAAAATCATCACATATGTATAAATAAAAGCAGTACAACTATTTAATATTAATTAATCTCCCCCAGGAAGGCATCTTATATTTGTTGCATCCTCTAAGAAGCTGAATTACGCAAGATGGCACTTGGAAATCACAGAAATGTTAGAGACACTGCTCAGACTCTGGCAACCCTAAATGATTAGTCTAAAACTTATCTAAATTACTCTCCCAAAATCATCGAGGTGCTAAGGAAAGCAGTTACTCCAAAAGTTTTATCTTACTCAGGGAGCTCAATCTAAAGACGTTATTTGCCGTAACCGGATCCTTCCCACTAATCCTGACTTTCGCTTTCTTGTTTTAGAGAAGAAGCATTCGCTGATCTTATCGAGGTTTTCCACTGGATTATTTCTACTGAAAGTACCACTGCAATTTGTTTCATCCCTAGGGACAAGACAAAGGCACTGTGGGAACCTGAACCTCGCCTTGTCCTGACACTGCAATTGTTCGGGAATATTAATGACGTCTTTAATATCAGAATCCATGACTAGAGAAAGTTTATATTTTGAAGATGTATTGTAGAAGATTCACATAGAAAGTATTGAACATTAATTTGAATGTATAAAGTTTCTGCAGTTTATTCAATACATGATTATAATTTTAATTTGTTTTGAAATCTATAGAAAATATACTGAAGTTTTAAATGAACTCCTCATCTTTTTAAAATTAGAAAACTTTATATCAGTGTTAATTTGAAAGTTATTTATAAAAGTCAAACAATAGTTAATAAAAACTGATGGATCTATATTAAAAAGTACTGGTTATTTGTATTGTTTACATATTATTTAATTTTAATTTATCTTAATTTATATTTATTTGGATTAATGTCCACGTATATATAACCCATTAAGGTATCCGACTACTTTCGGAACTGTTATTTAAAAAAAGTATAACTGGATAAATTTTATGATATTTAGTGCCACTTAGATTAAAATACATGTATAACATTGTTTTAAAAATATTATTTAAATAAAAAAAATTATTTAAATGCAATATTTTATCAAAAAATAAACAGTAATAACTATTTTGAAAACATTTTCCTTTTATGAGAAATGCTTCTATGATAATAATAGTTTGCGTAATATAACTTAGACCTCTGTACAGACCCTGAATTTTGGATTTTTGAAACATAACTTCAGAGGATTTATATATATATCTATATTTTAATACAACAGAGAGGAGAAATTTTAAGAAAAAAAACACCGATAATTATTTTTATTGGTAGTAACTCTGAAATTAATGTGAATATTTCAAAAATCCTGGTTCAGGCCATCTGGAGAAATCTTAGCTTTATGTAAGGAAAAAAATTATTATTATAGAATCATTTTTCAAAAAAAGGAGATTGTTTTAAGAATAGGTAATTCAAAGTTAATTTTTTGCAAAAATATTACATTTAAATAAATTTTGTTGTATTAATATTCTTAAAGCAACATTATACGTTTTTTCTAAACCAAGTGACACTAAATATCATAATAATTATCCATTCATACGCTTTTTTTAAAATCAAGGTTCCGAACGTAGTCGGATACCTTAAGACCCGAAATATTTTTATCTTTAAATATTAAATTCTTCTGGTTACTAACGCTATATTGACCACAATGAAACTGGAAAATGTAATAAAAAAATTTCACTCTCCCTCCACCTCTGGAACGTAGACGGCACCAGCGAGATCGTGCGGGTTGGGCTTTAACTATGAAAATGTCAACTGTGAAATTTTACGAGTTATACTAATTTTAGCTCTAAGTTGATACAAGAAACAGACTTAACTCAGCTAAAACTGTTACAAATGAGGAAGTAATTGATGAATAATTAATTATTTTATGGACTCATTATTTATTTACTGTGTAAGTCATATTGTAATTTTTTTTATTTAACATTATTTATTTAGTATGATTTTTTTTTGACAAGTATAAATAAACGTTGCATTTTTCACAACTTGTTTAGGAACTGCTTTTGCAGTCGTTTAATATGCATTTTTGAAGCCTTTAAAATGTCATCGACACATCGAATATGGCTATGCATGCCATGCCTTTTGTCCTGGAATGGAATTTTAGCAGGCTCATCGTGTATTTCGATCTTTTTGCGGGAGGAATTACAACATTGCCATCTTCATCATCAGTTAATATACTATTGTTAGTAGTTGGTGATGCTGTTAACTTCTCAGCAATATCTAACTTAAATTCTAAGTCATCCATTTTGATTTTTTGGAGGAATTTTATTTGCTATTGCATCTTGTTCGTACTAAAATCGAGAATATGCTACAGATCTAAAACAATGAAAAGAATGGATCAAGAGATTTTGATGGTAAAGCATAATCCAGAATTGTCTTTCCATTACACATATTTCTATCTTTTGCTTCATCGCTCTCAACTGAACTTGATTCTCCTTCCAGTATATGTGTCTCATAAGTTTTGTTTAAGGCATAATCATTATCTGAGAAATCACTAATTTCATAATCTGATTTATTCACCAATTGTAATATTTCTTCAATGTTTGAGAATTATTTTCCTTTTAGACACCTGAACAAGTTTTTGGTTAAATGTTAGCATTATTTTCTCTGAAAAATAATAATTAATATATCAGAAAATTGTAAACCAAATCTTACGAACTCCTACGGAAAACCTAGATTTTTGTGTGGATGGGGGAGGGGTATATATGGAGGCAGTTATATGTGTAGAGGGGGGCAATGCCATATCCCTCGAAAGATGTATAAAAGAGAAAATTAACTGCAAAAAAGAGTGAGAGGAAGAAACAAAAGGATTATCCATGGCAACACCCAAAATAACATGGTAATTAATTGTACAACATATTTCGTTATTATTCAGTTATTCATAAAAAAATTTCAAACCAAAAACAAAATTCACATGACAAGTACTTACCTTTACAGCTGCAGTGACTCAAGTAACGCCCAAGTCGCCCGATCGTGTGTGTAAAGAAATTCTGAGTCCTACAAGCAACACCAATAGAGTATATTTAACACACTTCATTAATTTCTATTAAAGCATGCATTTATTTTATGCAATGCATATTGCAGATTTTGCAGCAAAGTCAAGCCTCAGGATTTATATCAGATGTTGCATAGAATCGGTATTAAATGTAATTTTTTTGCCCTTCTAAATAAGAAAAAATGATTTCAAATTCCTCGCATTATTGATTTACATTTTGCATGATGATTTTCTAGCTTAAATGAATTAGGGTGTCACACATGGGTGCTTTGAAGTTAATCACTATTAAAAACATATTTTAGCTATGTATAATTAAGATTTCTACATTATTGGTAGATGTAAAATCGGTATTTAATTTACTATAGAAATCCATACTCTTGCAAATTCATACTCAAGAAGTAGAGCGGCAAAAGTAACATGCTTTGAAATCTCATTCCAGTTTTATTTATATATTTTATACTTGGATTAGATTAAACATTTCAGTACATTAAATTTTTTTTTAGTTTTGAATTGAAACTTCGAAAAGAAGAAAAAATATATATAATTAGTAAGTAATTTAAATATGTACTAGCCGAGTCAGTTTATTGGATAAACATGTATAACACTAATTTTGAATAAAAATGAAATCCTAATTTGATTAATGACAAATCAAGAGTATACAACCTTAAAAATCTTCGTGATATAGATAAATAATTTACGACATTTTTTTATACTTTCAATCCTTCAACAATGCGGTCAAGAATACAGTTTGTTTTAAAAGTATGAAATAAATAGTCCCTCTTATTCTCATTTACCAAATAAATTATTTTAATAAAAATCAAAAACATGTCATGCACGTATATAAATAACTGATAAGGTGTAGAATCTTACGAAATTGATCCTTTCATAACAATAGAAATGCAAGAAAAAAGTGCCAAAAGCATGTATTACAAAAATATAAGACCACTGATAAAGGGGAAAAAAAGGTAAAATAAATATTTATTAAGATGACGCTCTACCATATTTCGAAATTGATTTCTATTGAGTTATTATGATTTTTTTAAAAGAAATATTTCCGGAATATGGTTCTATTTCTGTAGAATTGTTTCTTTCATTTAATGAGGTGAATAATAGTATTTGTAGTGTTTCGTTATACAGAGAAGATGAATAACCACTTCGTTCATTTATGTATATGACTGGAACATTATCTTATCAGCGTTCCATTTTCGTGCTCTCAAAAAGTATTCCGATGTTTATCAAACTTACATAGATAACCCCCTAGTTAAGTTTGCCATCAACTCTTTGCATGGTACTTTTTCTAGTAAGAGAGATTGCGTCCACACAGCAACAAAAGCGCCTTCCGTCTGTTTATTATAGAACTAAAAATATTGTTGCATTGTCAGTTAAGATTCCTGCCTGTTGCAGTTACTGCTGACAGATAATCTAAACTGATTTTTTCCCCTAGTCGAAGTCACTGGTCACCTAACTTGAATTTTTTTTAATATAGGGCCTCTTGAAGTTAAAAAACCCCCAAATGGTGCATATGCCGGGGTAATAGAATGATGAGGCAAAAATTAAATATTAATGAATTTAAATCTTTCAAGGAAAAATCGCCTTCTACGTTCAAAGGATGAACCGAAGCGTAGTTCATAAGAAAATAAGCAATTCATAGAGAAGTAGATATAATCTCAAAATATATAATAAAAAAAAAAAAAAAAAAAAAAAAAAAAAAAAAAAAAAAAAAAAAAAAAAAAAAAAAAAAAAAGAATATCATAGAGAATAGTTCTGATCATCAAGATAATATATAATATTCAAGAAAAACAATAATCAAAAAAAAAAAAAAAAAAAAAAAAAAAAAAAAAAAAAAAAAAAAAAAAAATAAAATATAAAATTTTTTTTATTTTTTTATATTATTTTTTTTTTATATATATATTTACAGAAGGAGCAAGCACATCAATAATCCAATAAGAAAAACTATTACGCTTCACTTTGTTGTTAGTCTTCGCAATATATTTAGCATGCACTTCTACCTAGAAAACTCATAGATTTCCTGATGGTAAACAAAGAAAGGCTTAAACCTCAAGCCATGCTTGCAATAACATAAAATAACACCAAGAAACAGCTGTCTTTATTTTTTATGAGTGGTCAATGCATTTTATTATTATTATCGCTTACTGATGTATATCAAAGGACTATATTTGATGGGTTAAAATAGGAATTTAAGTTATATTTCATATCCATAAAGAATGACGTGTCATACAAGGGAATTAATCTCTGCTTGAAATATTAAAATCTCGTATATTCTCATGAGAGTCTAATACATTTCACGAAAATCAACGGATCATAACAATATAAATAAGAACAAAAATCATAATTGAATATTAATTATTTTTATTGTGTTCCAGTCCCTAATTAAAGAAACTATCTAGATATTTTTTTTTATAGTGAAAAGAAATAATTTGTCTACTTATTTATAACATGTTTTGTGATTTAACACACCAAAAAAAAAGTAAGAGAAAATATTTTAAAATTCCGACTCGTTGATAATCTCATCCTAACCTTGCATTAAAATTTATATGATAACATATTTTTTTCATGAAATGCAATAATTTAAGAGAATCCATGGATTTGCTTATTTTAGAGATGTGAGAGAATAACATTTCAAAAGGGTAGATCATTAAACAGTTAAAAAAAAAATTAAAGTTTATGAAATATGTAAATAAAACCTCACATTTTGCTAAAATATTTTAAATATACATTCTAAGACTATGTGACCAAATTAATTTTTAAAGACTTACTTTCTGTCCGTATTTTGGATGGAAGCATTTATTTATTAAATATAGAGAATTTATTTGAGAAAAAACAATCCCCTATTAATTCTAAATTAAATTAAGTAACCTATTAATTTTTGAAAATATTTTTTTACAATCACAATTTCTTATAATATTAATCTTTGACAAGACATTTCCATTATACAGCAAAATAATCAAAATATTGTGTTCTTGGAAAGTGTTCCTTTAATATGAGGCATTGTAACTTATTCAATAATATTTGCAGTTTACGAAAAATTAAAAATTCTAAAGAAGGGACATTACCAGGATAGTACGTAGGGAACAATTAGAAAATATTTGTTTCGCAGAGGGAATATAAACTCTTTAACCCCTTATGCAATTTATGATGAAAGACATCGTTAACTCGTAGAATTCCGGTACATACTCTTAAAACACCCCGCCTCTTAAATTAAGCTAGTGCAAGTCTTTTCTCATTATCTTCCAGTTGTTAATGTAAGCTCCCCTTTACTCGTGTAAGTTTAAGCTCTGGATCGCGTTTATAGAAGTTTGTTTATTTCACTGTTGAGTATGCTTTGAAATTTAATACGGAAGGACCGTAGTAAAACTGAAGGAGTTATTTCCGAGTTTTGTAAGGCAAGTTATATTGCGTTTTTGAAAAATAGTTTTTAAATGCCTCTTGAACATGTATTAGATTGGGAAAAAAATATAAAAATTAGAATTAAAGTAGAGTAATATTAAAAAATGAAACCGTAAATCATGAACGTAATGTGCAGATTTTAAATATCATTTGTATTTTGACAAGTTAAATGCAAATTTAATTACAATTACATAGGATTTAAGGAACTCACTCTTCAAATAATTTGAACTAGGTGAAATAGTTGTTTCAAGTCCTGACTTTTAACTGTATTCAGATTAGAAAAACATTACATCAGTGCTTCTCAGGCTTTCAATATTTTCATCGTGCCTCTCTCCATATAGTAACAATGTATTTGAGTGTAATAACAATATACTTTGACGCGTTAAAGCTACTACACGACTTTAATTATGAACCCTTAAATTATCGAGATAAGTATTAAATTTTCAGTACGTAATATAACAATCCTATGGGATGACTGGTAATTATTAAACTTGTTCCTAACTTAGTACTGTTAAATTAATTATCAAATACATTTGCAGTATAAGAAATTGATACATTTATAAAAAAGCACATATCAGTGAAAATGTGCATTTTAATTTTCATTATGTCAGAAGGTATTTTCTTTTGCTTCTTTTCAGTAAACTAATAAATATTTTTAAATATTCTTTTTGTTTTCAACTTTTGGATGTGTCCTCACTCCCCAACTAGGGTTATCACGGTTCCTCCCTAAGGAAGTGTTCCCCACAGGTTGAAACACGGTGCATTACATGACAATTTAAAGAAGAAAGGAAGATAAAATAATTATGTTGAATTAAGATGACAAAACAGGGAATTCCTAATTAAATAATAAAATTGCTTATAATTTACTATTTAAAATCAAACAATAATCATAACGAACGTTAAAATCATAGTACTGATATTTAATGGAACATATAAAATATATTCACAATTATATGAAAACAATTCATAGTAATTTTTAAACAGAACTTAAATAAATGGCTCTTGGAAAAATATGGCTGTTTTGATTAAGGCATTGGTAATTGCCTGTTATGTTTCATAAAAAGTGCTTCTGTTTCTGAAGTAAGATTTTGAATTATTTTTATAATTCAATTAAGGGAATTATGATGCATATCTTTTCAATCTCTATTTTGGACTATAAGCACTTTTCAGAACGCTGCAAATAAAGGACAGTATTTGAAGCTCTATATCTGTTACACTATAAATTAGTAAATTCTTTTTGAATTGCAGAGTATTAATATCAAAATGCAATGAATCATAATTTTATAACGTTATGTCTCTTAAGCTTTGTATATATAGGTATACTATCATAATTTTCCAATTAATCCTTTTTTTCATTTTAAGGAAACCAGAATATTATACATATTTAAAAAAAATCAATTTTTAAATGTTAGTATTAAAAAATAGTGCATACTTTTTTTGAATCTAAAAAAGTGTAACACTTATATGCCCGTTGGTAAAATAACCTTAAAATATGAAAAAAAGTAATTCATAAAAATGTAAACAGACCACGCCTCATTTGACGCATTTTAAAAGGTAGTTTCTTTTGTGTTTAGTATATGTAAGCCATTAATTTGTTTTTACTAGAAAGGAGTAATAACGTTTTTTCTTTTCTTTTTAATGTCTTTTTTTTTAAAAAAAAATTAAAATTTTCAAAACTTAAAAGTTTTATGTTTTTTTCCCCCAGATAAATTATACTATCATTTTGTCAAAAAACTATTTGAGTATATTATGTTTATTAATTTATATGTATGTAAAATATCTTGTATATTCAAGATATATATTTTTTTAAAAAATGATACGTAAATGAAAATATATTTGATAAATATATGTTCACACATGTTCAGCTATAACAAAGTAATAAAAAATAATTTAAAATTACTTTCGTAATTCTTAAGAATGTTTAAAGTACTATTATGAGGTATATAAAAATAGGCAGGAAAATATTAGTTAATAGTATGATATGTGAAAACAATGCCACTTTTACGTTTTTCACTTTTTCACCAAAGCATAATTTTTTGCTTTTAGGTACACTTTTTAAAAAACTTTTGCACTATATTGTGTGTGTGTGTGTGCCAAACTGTTTTATACATCTATACAAAATACCTGTGCGTATAGTGAACCTATCGTTTAATCTAAGTAGTAAATATTTTTTTTTAAAAATCGTTTATGTATCAGAAAGGGGGAATAAATAGAAAATTTCAAAATTACAAAGTTTGATAATTGTTTTGAAGGAGCTCTATCTTAATATTTTACTACAAACGGGTTTAATATACTTTGTGTATTGTTTATATATGCGCAAAAATTATTTTGCATATTTAAGAGATACTTTTTTAAAAGAATGGTACCTATAAACATAAGCTTGTATCATGAGCTCTCAAAAATTATGCCCATTTTAAATTAAACAGAAAATAAATTTTTCGAATAAAAAATTATTTTTGTTTTTGTACAGAATGATTAAAATATCTTTATTACGATCACAAAAAAAAATCTAAGCTCTATTGAAATCTTTAAAGATGTATACTCTATAAACAAATAGCCTTAATTTTAGTATTTTACTCTTTCGAGCATGTTCTTTTACTCTTTATATTAGAAAGCAGGATTAAGACAGTGTTGTGATTTATGTAAACTATTTTCTAAATAGCCCTAAAATAAAATGTACGTAATTTGACTCCCCCGTTATTGAAGAAAGATGAATTTGCGAACTTTTGAAGTAATTTTAGTCTTGACTATGTATAAAATATTTTAGAATTATATATTTTATGTCAACCAAAGTATAATTTATAATCACTAATTTTAAGCAAAATTTGCATAAAAAGTGTTCATTTTTTTTTCTTTGGTGCCTTCCATTTGAAAATTCTCAAGTGAAAAAGCCTTTCTACGAATTGTTTAAATTTTGAGAATATCTTTCTGATATGAAACTTGAAGCATGTAAATCAGTTTAGTGAAAAAAGTTCCTGGATGATATTTTTAGGGAGTATAGAAGAATAATAGCTGGATTATATCTGTGAAAGATTCATTGTAAATATCAGTTTATCTTTGCGTACGACTCGGAGCCTTTTTGTCACTATCAATATCACTTTTAGCTCTAGTAATCCATGCACTTGTATTTCCTCATCTATACTCAACGTAAGCAAAATGTATTAATTTTATTAATAATAATTAAGGCTAACTCCCCCTTATTACCTTGTTTCAGCCATGTTTGGTTTAGTATCGACTTAAACGAAAGGTGCCGATTTTAAAATATATATTTTCTTTGGTTGCCCCTAGCACTGAACTCAGTTTTGCCTAAATTTTAGGAACAATGCATTTTAAAATCTATGTAGTTATAAACAGCTTCCTTTGGTAATATAAAATAATCTAGTTTATTTTTGAAATAAAAGAAATCCCAAACAATATGGTATTTTTAAGACACCAAGTCTACCACTATTTTTCTTAGCTTACAAAGGGAGCTGCTGGCTAAGTCGCTAATGAATTGAACTGCTATTCATGTCTAGTTTTCTACAATTGATCTCTCAATTCACTAATAATGATTTTTTTCAACAGTATATTATAGAAAAGAGAAATAATTTTTTAATTCTTACGTAATTTTAATTATCATTTATTTCTTTTTTAGCCTCAAAAGCTAGTCTATGGTCTAAATTGCTGCACCAGTGTCAAATGACCAATTTTCAAATATTTATCATAATTATGATAATATATATCTTTCTATCGTTGTGATGTATATTTTGATAATAAAATACATTTAATCTCTATGTTACAATTTGTATTTGTTAGAACATGTCATTTTTATATATTTGTTACACTTAAATTAATTATTGTCCTTTTGCAGCACATTAACCCGGGAGAGATCACTCGGGCACAGAGTGACCCCCAGGCTCACGAAATCTTTAATTCTAGGATAAAAGTTTATTTGTTACAAATGACCTTGTCAGTATCCTCTTATATGGCAGTGTTCAAGGGAACTGAAACGTATTTGTCACATATATCCCTCATTTTAGGGAATCGCTTGCGTTTTTTACAATCTTAATACTTGAGGTGATTGAGTTCCCCACTGGTCCAATTTTGTCACAGGCTACATTTTCCTCCCGTGAATGACTCAGTCCTTTTGATAGCTGTGTTGTATGATAATGGTTTATGACTCATAATGATCAGAATATTAAAAAAAAAGAATGGGCATCTTGCAATCTCTATTGGATGAAGCTGAAACTGGTCAAGCAAGACAATAACTTGATGAGATAATGGGTATTGATCATGATAGCGAAAGTATGAGATTCAGAAAAGTGATAGACATGGCCCGTTTGTGTTGAAAAGAAATTTTTCAAATATAACCTAAAAAACTCCATCAAGAAAGATATGAAACTAAAAGTGTACCATAAGACACACTGCGCCCGGTTAGAAAGACACAAGCAAGAAAAAGTTCAACATGCTCTTTGTTAATCACCAAAGGACATCAACCTGAACAAAATATGAGAGTATTGCCTGGAAATATCAATGCCGTAATGGCAGTGAAAATTGTCTGTGGCTTGTGCCGTTTTTTTAAAGTAATGAACTTTTGAAACATTATAGTTCAGTTTAATGGAACTTTTTACTTAAATTACCAAAGAAGAATTGAAAAGTCTTTAAAAGTAGGTAATTATACCTTCTCTTAATTCAGTAATCCACTGGAACTTCAATTTTTATCGTGTACAAAAAAAATAATTTGAAAAAAGTTTGGGATGACTCCGTCACCCAGCGCTTCCATTAATGTTAGCATCGAGTGCACGCCTTCTATCGGGTTGGTAATTGAAATGCATATTGGAGACTCATGAAACATGTTAATCACTAGTACTTTTATAATTACGTAGATAATGTAAAATATTTATGTATTCCTGTATGGTAATAGAACTTTATCTCGATATCCGGGATACGCATCACAAAATTTCTGTAAATTATTATATTCCATGCATTATAAACTAACTTGAAGCATTACATGTAAAATCGATAGTAAATTAATACTTGATCTAATTTTTGAATTATATTATTTTTATTTAATTGTTATATTCCATAAAAATTTCCTAACTCAGCATAATATTTAATAACATAATTTTAAATATTATTTTTAAATGGAATTTTAATAAAGCATACTAAAAATGAAGAAATACACATTGAAATTTTCAAAATAGTTTATAAATAAGAGAAAACTGTTTTTATGCGAATAATCATGCGAAATATCTTTCAATATGTATCCCACCCCTGTTTTCATAAGTAAGCGAACTAAATTCTTGAAATGATAAATGCTGATGAACCCGGTTGGTTGCGTAGCATTTAACTATCATACCTAAGTGTGATGATGTATGAGATACTCGAGGAATTTCCACAGTTGAATCACTACCAGTTAGTCCCGCTGGCCACTCAAGCAGTAAGGAATTAAATACACAGCTTAGTGAGCTGGATCGAACGTAAATTAAGCCGAATCGAACTAGAAATGATATCGATTATGTCTGTCTTCTGAGCGAAACGAAACACCCACAGTACAAGATACAGTCAACCCAACGTAAATGGATGTAATTGAAGTTAGGTACTACATAACATAATGCATGTTTGAATTGGAATAGATATCTTTTGAATATCTTAACTCCTATGTTGTGTGGATTACGTACGATTTATTTACCTTAGAAACTCTTCTATTTACATAATGGGATACTTTAAAGGTATTACTTTTTAACCAGAATAGTATAGGATGGCAAGACAGTATTAAAAAGTGTCATGTAAAGAAGTTGTTTAAGGTGGCAATCTTTTCCAATGCTGTCATTTTTTATAGTCATTATATAATAGCTTATGCACGTGGTATATAGCTTATGGCCATGATACATCTTACCTAAAATTTTGCAACAGAAACTAACTAACTAAACTCACTCAGAGCTTAGCTTGCAAAATGCATGTATATATAAATCGAGTTTCATTTGAATAAATTTTCATTTTGTATTTCTTGATCTTGACAAAGAGTTACGAGAAATTATGTGGTTTCATAGATTCAATGATCTTTCTTTAAATAATTTAGCATTAAAAGTCAGTACACCATATGAAATCATAACTGATTAATTCATTAGTTTATTTGTGAGAAAATGAAATGTCTCTCAAAAAATAATCTGATCCTTCTGAAATTATGTTTGCAATTTTCTTCTCATCAACAAAACAAATGATTATATTTTCATGTTAAATAACTGTTAATGTTAAAGACACTAAACATAGTGTCTTTCTACCAGGGACTTAGATGCGGACAAAATAAATAACTATCGGTAGTTCATGTTAGAATTTATACAATTATATAGAGACCTACTTAATCACACGTCGTTATGGCGTAGTTGAAGACCTTATGGTCAATTGGAAAACTTTGAAAACTGACTCATAATCAGTCAAAATGCATGACGCTGGTTGACGTTTTCGAGTATAAGCCTCTTGTATCACTTTTGTTTAAACGTTTTCGAAGTAATGATTGCTTCAATGAGTCTAGTGTAAGCAATAATAAATGTATCGATATTAAGATGCCTATATTCAAGCTGCACTAATTTGAGATAAATTCTATTGATTGTATGATAGCCCGCTGTCCACTGCAACGCTCAATACCCAACGTACTTCAAACTTTTATATTCCACTCTTATTATCCTGCATTTTTTTTAAAAATACCTCTGTATTGTTTTAATTTTTCTTTGCCCAGTAATTCCATCACATTTTCGGCCAATAGGATATCTAGAAGCTAGATTTAGGCACATACCAAAATATCACAGATCTGGAGAAACAATTAATGAATGGTCCACAAGCAATGCCAACAATGGTATTGTTTGAGGAGATTAAGAATATTTATTATTTCTTACATAAACTTAAGCAGGTGTACACGACTGCCAGGGGAAGACCTTCCCCAATTAATGAATTGAGCATTTAATATATCATTAAATATATACCAAGACTTTGACATTTTAATAATCTTTTTATCTTGTACATGAGCTTTGCATAACTTTAATTTTAATAAAAATAATCTCCTTCTTCACGGAGCATTTTCTTAAAAAATAATGTATATTAAATGGTGAATTAGTATTTTATTGATCTGTATAACTAGATATGATTCCATTAAACAAAAATGTGTGGAAATGTTGAAGGAGTTTTGTAATATATTAAAGTCTTCTGTAGCGACTAACGAGCTTCTAGCAGCTAATTTCATGATGATTTAATCATGTGTATGTCTGACACTGCATTGCGCAACGTTTATGAACACATTTTAATTTACAGCTGTTATATATATCATAGACAATATTTTTTTTAATTATTAGTTTTTTCAAATTGTATTTAAAAAGAAAGAATAAACAATGGTTTCTAAAAAATTGTGAGCATTCCCCAATAGCGTTTGATGGTTAATGAATGAACAACTCAAACATTTATTTTTAAAAATCACTTTATTGAAATTTTTCGAATTAGTTTTTTGTTAGCTTTAAATCCGCAATTTTTTTTTTACTTTTAAACAGTCCGTATATATTTATGTTTGTCAGGTTATCCCAATCTGGTTAAAAATTTAACAAGCCGAAACCCTCTAGTTTATATGCAATTAATTGAGCCAAATCTTTCAAAAATAATTTATCTTTACAGAAATATTTATTTTTAATATAAATTTCTAAAATAAATAAAAAGGAAACATTGTTTAATGATTGAAAATCTTATCAAATGATAAATATATAAACACAATTTATTTATATACTGGTACTTTAATAAAACTGTATGTCAAAAACATTTTTTGAATTGTAGTCAAGGTATCTCTATTCATTAATATTTAACACAAAATGTAAATCATACCATTTCAAAGTTTAGTAATTATTTCAAGTAATTGTAACAATTTCAGTCTATTTTGGTAAATTTAAATATTTCTTCGGGGCTAAAAGGAAAATAATGTTTTTTTTTTTCAAAATTATTCAAATTGGTGTAGGGAAAAGCTAATATTATCTAAATTTGTTTTTTTTAAAATTATATTATACTTCTAAAAATGTAATTATTTCATGCGTACCATTTCCATATAATTTGTAGCTCTTATCGAACTTTTACATTAAATCTGGAAAATGATTTTGGTTTTCTCTCAATTTAGATTAGTACTATAAAAGATTCTCTAATTAAAAACAAAAATAAACTCAGTTCCTTTCTTTTAGCTGCAAGAACCATTATATTTATTTTTCTCGGTTAAAGCTTAGAAAGAGGAGAGATAGGACGAATGAACATTCTCCGGTAATCCTCTTCAATAAAGCGTGGAAGAACAATTTCCTCGGATACTTTCAATAATTCCGAGCGATAACAACCGAGTTTTATCTTTTCATTTTAAAAGATAAAAACTCTCAGCTTCCATACTTCATTTCTTCTCATTCAAATAGCGTCATTTACATTTCTAAAGAATAAAGAAGTAATAATACATTTGTTGACACTTCAGCTGAGCAAAGTCGTTGAACTATCTCCGAATAAATGGAGAGTCATTATGATCTTTCATCAGAACTTAATGACATCTTTAACAACATTCATTGCTGTCTGAGTACAATGAAGTACCACAGACAAAAAATTGCTTTTAATGAAATTCTGAAGTTATACATGTGTGGTTAAATGAAAGTCTTGAGTTATGAAGTCAATAATGCATTGATTTCCACGCAAAGTTTCATGCTTTATGATAAAATATCGCGCTTTATTGCTAAACTGGAAGTTGCTGAATAATATTTGAATGCATATTGCTTTACGAGAACATAAAAGCGAACTTAGGTTTTTCTTTCGAGTTTCGAGAAAATAAAGAGTCTTATTGGGTGCTTAACATTTATTTTGGTTTAGATTTGTAAAATAACCTTCGGTCTCCCCTTTGTTAGAATTATAATAATTGTATGCGTAGTTACTTTGAAGGTGTTATCACCTTATATAACAGTAGATTTTTGTTTACTTTAAAAACATATTGGAATTCTATTAGCTATTATTTTTAGAACGAAGTGGTCTTAAATGCATATGTATTTAATAGGGTTAAAATATAAAGAAATTTTATAATAAATGAGATGTCTTAATAATTGGGTGTGTGGTTTGCTTTTTAACTATAAAATATATTTCTTTAACGACTCATTGACTTGGTATCCGAACAGGTTGAAAATGACCAAATTTGGTCAAAGTGATATTTTTGTATTTTTTATTCTATTGAACAGAGGGACCTTTTGGTTAAAAAGTATACTTTGCTTTGTTTCTACGTTACGTAGAGGCCAAGTTTAAATCAATTTTATAAAATTAGAAAAACCGAAAGGGGGTCTTTGATCTGTCAAAAGTGGGCATTTATGTGGTCCAAAATCTATCATGGCGAGTCTGAAAACTCAAATGGTTATAAATGGACTCCTAGGAAACTTTTGTACCTCATATTCATATTAATTTCTAGAAAATGCATTTAACTATTTCTTGCTGAATGAATATTTTTTGAGTTATTGCCTGTTATTTAAATAACGGTCTCATAAAGAATGTCACATTTCTTATAATGTTTACTCTAAAATGTTCAAGTTTTAATAAAACATTAAAAGCTTAGAACATTCTCAAGAAAAATGCATCTACTCTTTGTAGTAAGACTTTTTCTGATATAAATTTATTACATTTTTCTCCACTTGCTGTGAAATTTTTCAGAAAGTTTGCTAAAATTTCACTAATAATTTTGAGTTTTGTAAAAGTTATGTAATATTTTTTTAAGTATTGCTAATTAAGTATTAGTATTTATTTCTAAAAACGCATTTATAATGTTTAAATATGCTGTATTTTAAAAGAAAGTACTCCGAACGTATTCAGATATCTTAAGCGTAGAATAATAATGCCTTCAATAATTCTTAGTAATTAATAATTCTTTATATTCATAATATTCATATTAACATCTAAAAGAAACACCAAATTATTGTTTTACACCCTTTATAAATTTCCAAACAACACGTGCAAAAAAAATTGCGTAATGTACGTATTGCCTCTATAGAAAAATAAAAATATATTGATGCCAGTCCTAAGCGGTCGGCAAATATGATACAATAAGCCATTATTTTTCATATTAAGATTTTAAACATTTTATTTCATGAAAAAATGTGCATGAATAAAGGAAAGTAAATTCTTTTCTATAATTCTTGGGGGGGGGGAATCAAAATAATATGACTCGCACTTAAAAAGATTTTGTTCGTTGTCATTTCGATATGTACTGAGTTTGTGATTAACTGGTTTCATGCGAAAGAGATTAGAACCATACTCAACCCCTTTAAGTGCCACAAGTGCATATACACGTCCGGCTCAGCTAGTGTGTTTAGTGCCACGGACGTGGAAAAACCGACTTTTTGTATAGTGCTGCTTTGTTTAAAACCAGTCCCACAGCTTTGGAATACGATAACTATTTTGACAGTGGTTCTAAGGGATTTACTTATTTTGAAGAAGAGGTGGGGAAAGAATTTGAAAGGGTATATTCCAGGAACGATAAAATTTTAGCTAAGCAGTTTTTCTTTCTTTTTTTTATTTGAGTGTTATTTTTTCTATCCTTCATTTGCTCACATTTTCGCTAACCGTGTGAAATAGTGTGCTTGTGCAAGGAAAAATATTAACCATGAATCTCGCTATCAAGGCACTGAATGTGATGCTGTTTATGTGCTTAACCCTGCTTCAGGATGTATCACACAAGAGAAAAGTTATAACTTTTCTTTATTATTATATTGTGATTCTAGACATTAAGTTTTGTATTTTATTTCCTTATTTTATTCTTTTTTAAAATGAGAGTAAACAATTTTCAAGTTGAAAACACTTCTCTTTTTTTTCTCTCAATAAACCGCGCGAATGGGAGAAACGGTGGAACTGAGAGGTGAATTTCGTAGCTTTTCCTCAGCAAATAAAGGGTTAAAATTGATCAGTGGTTAGAGAATCTTCATGGATTTCAGCTGTTATAGCGTCATTGAGGGACTTCTTTCCTTTGAGCATATGATTTCTATCTTCGAACGCTTACTTTAATAATGCAGCTAGAGATATCTGTTCTGCCCGAGCTCCATGTTCCATAATCATTCGGAGCTTAGAATTCTAAGTTTGATATCACTTCGTCGTGCAAAATTCTTAAATCATACCTTTTCGTGTTTGGTATCGTAAACTCGGCATTTTGATGATGGAAGAGTAAACAACATTTTACAATAAAATTTTAAAATTTGGGGAATACTCACAAAAATTGTAATCACATTATTACATTATTCGTCTCTTGTGTTGCAGTTATAAAAACAAAAGTAAAATAAAATTATCTTTTTAGAATTTGGGACAATTGTGTTAAATAAAAATAAGTATTTTGAAAATGATTAAAATATTTATCTAAATTTGCAAAGTAGTGTGGCAAAAAATAAGCGTATAGTTAATATATTATAAAAACAGGAAATTAAGTAATGCTACACACATCTAAAACGACTAGATTTTCAATTTTGTGGACGTTACTTAAACAGGGTATTAGAGAGAAAATACTTTATTCAAATATCCTGTGAATGATTAAACATAAGGTGTACATCTTTGTATTTAATTTATTGATTATAAAAATTATATTACATGCCAGTTTATTTGAATAATTCAAGAAAAAATTAAACATGTAGAAAATATTTTTCACTGAAGATACGGCTTCTCCAAAGTGGAAAAGAGCCTTTATCTCTCGAAAAAAACTTTATATTATGTTTTCGTGTATAACAAAAATAAATGTACGAAAAAAATTGACAATTTCTAGGTAGTTAAGGTATCCGACTCCCCTAAAATGGAGAATTTTGCCAAAAATTGACAATTTTTTTATGATTCTAT